>ML807555.1:119218-138638 GCA_009831015.1 Picea engelmannii
GACCATGACCTAGACCTATACGATGACCATGACATAGACCATGACCTAGACCTATACGATGACCATGACATAGACCATGACCTAGACCTATACGATGACCATGACATAGACCATGACATAGACCTAGAGCTATACCTAGACCATAACCTAGACCACATAATAGAGCTAGAGCTAGACTTATACCCTTAACCTCCTCCACACTCAATCCCTAAGTGCAATATGCATATACCTCTTGTTGCAGGCCCCACAACCCTTTCACCTACATCTTGGTGCTCTAACCATTGATCTATGCTTCAAAAAGCTTTCAATCCTAAGCACTTAGGTCCTAGTTGTCCCCAAACACATATACATATTTATTCATAAACATGTTTGTTCTATAATAAATGTTATACATGTTACATTAAGAGCATAAACGTGCTCTTGTGACTTGAAATCCTTTTGTTTGTGTGCTTAGCCATGCCCAGGAGGAACGTGTGTGCGTTCCTAGAGCACACAATCATGTTAGGAATGCACGCATGTTCTTTCTGGGCATTTTTATGTGCCAAGAATACTTCTCTACCTCATCTATCTAAAAAACTCGAAGAAGCCTGATATATGCACGCAATAATAGCAAGAGCATACCATTTTTTTTTTGTCTTGTTGTTTAATTCATAGAAAATTTTGTGCTATTGCAAGATGATTGTGGGAAGAATTGGAAGACAAATTTGTCGAAGTGGAATTGGAATTTTTGGTTGTGTCTCCTTGGAAATGGAAGACAAATTTGTCCAATTGGAATTATTAGTTGTGTAATACCAAGACAAATTTATCCAATTGGAATTGTTAGTTGTGTCTTCTTGTGTAATAGTAAGACAAATTTGTGTAATTGGAATTAGAATTGTTAGTTGTGTCTTCTTTTGTAACATGAAGACAAATTTGTCCACTTGGAATTGAAATTGTTAGTTGTGCCTTCTTATGTAATACTAAGAAAAATTTGTGGTGGGGGTGCTTGGAAGCTATTTTTTCTCTTTAAACATGGGAAACCTACAAAATCGAGAAAGTAAGTCCTTGATTAAAGAGAAACCCGTCGAAAAAGGTAGAAGAAGAAAGAGAAAAGGAAACGTTACGTATGTCAGCCTAGGATTTCAGAAGAGAGAAATCCAATTTCTAGTAGAATAGATGTCCTCCATCACCACAAGAAAAACAAAGGAGTTAAGTAGAGACCAATCCAATCGGTATCTCATCAAGATAATTTGTTGTAGATAACCAAATGATGGAGGATTTGCTTGGAGTTGATTATACAATGGATGAAATTAGAGATTCAATTGGTGAACAACATTGTGGTGAATAAGTTCATGTGGGGACACCTCTTGTTGGACAATCAGACGTTCCAAAAACTATTCAATCCCATGTCCACTCTCCTCCCAGAATTGATATGCCAGTGATTGAAAGGGAAAGAACTGCAACATTGTTACTCCACAACAAGGAGGTCAAGAGTGCCATAATAGGGGTTCATCGTCCTACCTAGATTCAGAAGTGTGCAACAAGGAACTCCTAAACGCATTCAAGTGGATGAAAGTGGTATAACATCACTTGAAGAAAATTTACCTAACATACTATTCGTTATCATTCTTATAAAATTATTAAATAATATTTTGAACCAAAATCTGATTCCTCTGAATGTTAATTATTTTTGGCTTTGTTAAAATCTATAAGTTTAACTATTGTTAGGAGAATTTTAGGCGTTAAAACGGTCAAAATTTTAGAAACAAGTCATCATATTGTTAGAAACATTGTGGATGCTTTTCAAATAATTGGTAAGAAATATTATTCTAAATATCGTAATGCAACCCAACGTGTCTTATCACAATCAATTGTTAGCAAGATCACAAGAAAACATCGTTTGCTACAACAAATCTCTCATCTCATGAAATGCAATATCAAAACCCTTATAAAGTATTCTCATAGAAGAGATAACCTCGACACAGGTGGCCCAACAGATTTGTGGCCCTTCACTAGTAGGCTACCTCGTTTTGGCATGAATTTAATTGGAGCAGTTAAGGGACTAGTACAAGATTTCTGGCATGAGAACACTAGGCTTTCTTCCAACCAAAAATATGTACTAAATTGAGAAGGGGATCTAGGGACCATGAACCCCGTATTAAACACTTTCTTGATATTACAAAGACACAATTGTATGAGAGATTTAGGACAGTACATAGTGCACTTAACTTGGGCCAAAGATATTTTCATAAATGTAAGCCTTGCTATATTCAAATAAACACAATTTGTAACACATGTTGTTTTAGATATCACATTGAGTATGGTTATTATTATGAAATAGACACACACACAGGTATTATGTGTATTGCATAACATCTTTTGCAGGAATGCTTAGTTATATTTCGACCACCGTCATCTAAATACTTTATTCACATCATCTTGTGTACAAGGCCAGAGGGTTGTGCATTTTATCAAAAAATTTCTTATATGGGACATGCCCCAGGTGCGATGGAATGACATTACAAAGAAAGTGCATCCCATTGGTATTGTTGTATCAATGGTTGATTTTTCTGAGAACTACACCCTTCAACCACAAAATGAGATTCAAATCCAATAGTATCACTCAAAGAAGGTCATCATAATGGTCCATATCACATATAGGCATGGCTTGGATAGTAATGAAGAAAACAAAGTTATATTGAAGGAGTATCACTTCTACATAAGCGATGATTGGTTCCATGACTTAGCCTATGTACAACATTTCCTTCAGTTGTTTTACAATCACCTTAAGGAGAAGAACATATTGATGGATCAACATTGGATTTGGTCAGATGGTTGTGCGGACTAGTTAAAAAATTCTCGTGTATTTCAGTGGTTGTATATGTTGCACAACAAACTCAAGGTACCACGCATTTGGAATTATTTTGAGTCCGAGCACATTAAAGGGGAGCATGATGGAGTAGACACATGCATAAAAATAACATTACATATGAAAGAAATGTAGTTCACAACTACCTCCATCATTTGAGACGCGAAATTCATTGTTGAATGGGAGAGGGAACAAGAACTCGTGAAGACCAATCACACAAGAAAGAACATGTACATAAATATTTTTGGGAGTGTTAGAATAATGTATATGTGCTCGTTTAACCATAGACAATGCTACACCATTTTCACCCATCCATAGGCACAAATCCTCCCCCGAGCACCTTAACCTTTGGCAGAAAGAATTATACTAGGAAGCCACATCAGAACCATATATGAATAAGAGAGAGTGGACCTTCACCAAACTTAGTGCACAAGATAAAGATACTGAAAAGACTAAACAAGAGAAAACTTCCCAACAACAGCTGTTGATTCTCCTCCTCCAAACTTGTGCACTGTTTCTGGTTTTTTGGGTAAGAGTGAGTGAAAAAATGAGCCAAGATGTCCTCTATTTATACTAATCTTTCCAGTGACTTTTTTGGCTGGGTCGACCTGACTTTCTGGTAAATATATATATTTTTTATTTTTTTCCTTTGGAGCCGACTTTTCTTCCTGGAGTATAATACCTTAATATTATATATTATGTTGAGATGACATGTCTTCTAGGGTTCTCACACATCTATTTAGGGTTTCTCTTACTTCTGAAATATTCTATTCTAGTCAAAGGTTACATATGGAGGTTAATACCTCCCACATCTACCATAATATCAACACCCCTTCTTATCTAGGGAGGTATTAATGGTCTCAAAAACATCAATCCATATTCACATGTCATGGGTAATACTCTCATATTCTTGTAGACCATTCTACAGGTAGCATCATCACGTCACACATGGATACAACCATGTGGACCTGTCAATTTCTTCTAGGGGCCACAATTTGCTAGAGAATAATAGAGCTACACCTTGTAGTGTGTGTCGCCATCATCACCATGGGATGCACCCGCATGACGTGCTCACCCATGGCTACACCCATGTTGTGAGTATCATCATAGATCAAGTCACGAGTATCTCTATCAACATTATCTGTTAGCAATCATCAAAACATATCATCACAATATCCATGAGCCTCATTTAGTTTATTGATGATCCATCTCCACCACCATGTGTCTAGCGCCTCAGGTCATTCTTGTCCCATGACAAGAATTATGACCTCATCGGAGCCACATTCACATGATAGTTGATCCTCTCATAGGATCACTCTGTGAATGAATTTATATCGATGCTATCAGACACGTGTGTCTAGCACCTTAGGTTTTTCTTGTACCATGACAAGAATTATGACCACATCGGAGCCAAAAACACCTCCTGGTGATCCTCTCCTAGGATCACTTCGTGAATGTATTCATCTCGATGTTATTGGACACATGGAATTGAAACTCAAGTACCTCGAGTCTTCAGTCCGTCGAAGACTATGTCAGGACACATCTACTCCAGATGTAGATGTTCCTTATCTCCCCTGGTCTGCAACCCAGTTCTTGTGGAGATAGAGTTGACCCGATGCTTATCGGGGGTACTCACCTACTCGTGAGTTAACTACTCACCTACTCGTGAGTTAACTACCCACCTACTTGTGAGAGTTCTACGCCCAATGCAATTCACACATAGGATATCTAGCAACAAATCGAATCTTCAGTCCATCGAAGATTACATCTGGGCCTATTCCCACATTATCAAGTCCATCTGATCAATCTTGGAATATTGACACAATGCTGCAATCATCAAAAATCCCCTAGGGAAACATTTTCATTCCTGCCAAGCATGTCCCAGACAGAGGCTTAGTGAAAATTTTAGCTATTTTCTCATCTGTGGATAAGTGATGGAGCCTCATTGCCCATTTTTGCACCATGTCTATGATGAAGTCATGCAATATCCTTCATCTCAAACTCTGAAATAATCTCCCTCTATTTGAGAGAGTCCTTGAACCATGCTTCCATTTTCTGCATGTCCCTTTGCATTTTGCAAAGTTTCATGAATCTATGTTGGCTTCTTCCTGATAATTCACTCTATCTAAAGTCTGACTCCCTCTGAAGTCCTTTCAAGTCTGTTGTTTTGTTGTCATATATTTCTTGTTCCTAACCTAGAACTAGGGGCTCCCGTACTAGGGATAATGTCCCTTCTAACAAATATAAGAAGTATGGCCTCACGTGCTAGGATAATAACCAAGATGGCCTCCCATAGGGATAATAACCACAATGGCCTCATGTACTAGGATAATAACCAAAATGGCTTCCCACAGGTATAATAACCAAAATAGCCTCCCGTAGAGATAAAAACCAAAGATGGCCTCCTATACTAGGATAATAACCAAAAATGGCCTCATGTACTAGGATAATAACCAGAAAAGGCCTCCTGTACTAGGATAATAACCAAACCAAAAGGAAAAATGGAATCTCGTACTGGGGAAAATGGTCCAATACAAAAGAAAAATAATTTAAATAACTAAATTATACTTACAGTGAAATTTGTAGAGATCCTCCTGAATAATTTCTTTGAGGATCGTCGTCACATTTAGTCTTCTTCTTGTGCTTGACCTTCTCTTCATATTCTCTCGACTTGGGAATGTCCTGGTTTGTGTAGTCCATGAGATCATTTTCTTCTAATATAAGAAGTAACTTAATATTCCATGATATGAAGTTGTTGGCACCTTCCAATTTGTCTTCTACTCTGAAACTGGTCTTCATGACTATTTTGACTTTAACCTTGACTAGTCAAACTTTGACTTTGACCCAAAAATCAAACCTTGAAGTTTTTGATGGATGAGGGAACCAAGAGATGTGTTGGGTTAGGGTGCACTATAATATCTAGGAATTGGGTCCAATGCTTCACTAAAAGTGCCCAATAATTTAGATTTAGGGTTTGTTGTAGATGCAAAATCAGAAACCCTGGTTGCAACTGTAATTGGTGCTACACCGAGCTTGACAAGGAACTCCTGATCTACCTTCCAGTGGTTAGATTTTTCTGAAGGTAGTGTGGGCTCATAACCTGTTAGAATAATTTATATGTGCTCATTTAACCATAGACAATGCTACACCATTGTCACCCATCCATAGGCACAAAGCCTCCCCCGAGCACCTTAACATTTGGCAAAAAGAATGATTCCAGGAAGCCACATCAAAACCACAAATGACCAAGAGAGAGTGTACCTTCTCCAAAGGTATTGCACATGATAAAGATACCGAAAATATTGAACAAGATAAAACTTCCCAACAACAATTGTTGCTCCTCCTCCTCCAAAGTTGCACATTGTTTCTAGTTTTTTGGGTGAGAATGAGTGAACAAATGATCCAAGTTGTCCTCTATTTATACTAATATGTCCTAATTAATTTTCTGGTTGGGCCAACTTAACTTTCTGGTAATTATATTTTATGTTTATCTTTTTCCTATGGAGTCGACTTGTCTTCTTGGAGTATAATACCTTAATATTGTATATTTTGTTGAGCTGACATGTCTTCTAAGGTTCTCACACATCCATTTAGGGTTTCTCTTACTTCCGAAATATTCTATTCTAGTCAAAGGTTACATATGGAGGTTAATACCTCCCACAGCTACCATAATATCAACAAGAAGGTGGTCTATGTAGATCAATCACAGTGGTATGAATGCAAACAAATTCAGGGCACTCGTGGATTCCATTCAGTTAGAACATCAGACAATGCAATAGTTGAAATATGGATGAGAAAACTCTCTTGCTTCTGTGGTCCATGTATTAGTAATGAATGGGATGATTGTGAATCGACAGACTAAGTTGATATATGGGATCATGTATCACTCCCCATTGGTCAACATATAACTATGGATTTATCCCAGTTGGAGGAGGACCAATCAAATATTTCAACAGATTATGATCACATCTCATATCTCGTACTACTAGGTTCGATGAAACCTTCTATTAAATTTTGAATAAATATAATTAATGTTTTATTCTTTGGTCATTTAGTGGACTGACATGTTGACACTCCATTTTTTGCAGGGAATGTATACGCAGTGGTTGCACCAAGAGGTAATGAATGAGGCACTGAATATTGGATGGAATGTTGCTTAGAGGGAAAGAAGACCCTCATGCGATCAGTAACATACTCCGAAGGCATTGCATTTTTTATTGGGTCAATGGATATTAAAGGAGAATATCTGACACATGATGAAAGAATACATAAGAAATGTGGTTATGTATTTCAATATTATAGACCAGGTGAAGTTGTATACCACTTTACGAACTTGGTTGTTGGTACAAACCTCCAACTACGAAAAAATCCAAGTAAGAACTCATCAAAGGTATGATACTTCTTTCCCTACTCTGAGCATGAGAATTTAATGGAGACCATCAATATTAGAAGTGATCCTCATGGTCTACTGGAATAACCATAGGTATGAGAAAGGAATAATTGAACAAATATTTCACATTTATGAATGATTGAAATTTTGGCTTCATGCTATGTTTGTTATGATATTCATGTATGTTGTGTTTTTTGTTGTTGTTGTTAGGGAACTATGCTTAGCCTTCCCTTGCCTTTCCTTGCCTTAATTTTCCTTGCCTTTCCAAGACATGCCTTTCCTTGCTTTGCCTTGCCTTGTCATACCTTTAATTTCCATGCCATGCCATGTCATGTCATGCCTTGCCATGACTTATCATGCCATGTCATTCCTTGCCTTGCCTTTCCATGCCATGCCTTTCCTTGCCACACCATGCCTTGCCATGCCTTTCCTTTCCATGTGTTTCCTTTCCATGCCATGCCTTGCATTGCCTTTCCCTTCCATGGCATGGCATGGCAAGGCAAGGCATGTCAAGGAAAGGCATGGCATGGCATGGAAAGGAAAGGGATGGCATGGCATGGCATGGAAAGGAAAGGGATGGCATGGCATGGCATGGAATTACATGTCATGGCATGGAAAGGAAATACATGGAAATGCATGGCATGGCATGGCATGGAAAGGTAAGAAAATCCATAGAAAGGAAAGACATGGCATGGCATGTCAAGGAAAGGCATGGCATGTCAAGGAAAGGAAAGGCAAAGCATGGCATGGCAAGGCAAGGTATGGCATGGAAAGGCATGGTAAGGAATGACAAGGAATGGAAAGGAATGACATGACATGGCATGGCATGACTAGTCACTACTACATATGTATGGAAAAATCGATGTTGTACTTTGACAATACAAATAAAATCGACTGTACTGTTTGATTTTACTTGCATTTTTTATTTTTTATTTAAAATCCCCGATGTTCGTCGAATATCCGACGATAGTGAATTTTGTCGGATATCTGATAGTTGACCAAGTCAATGATCATTGGTTATTCGACAGGTGACCAGGTCAATGATGTGTGTGCCGACGTTTGACGAATTCAATATTTTTGTTCGTTAAGCAACGTCTCTTTGGTCAACATTCGTTGGAAGTCCGATGAAAGTGCGATACATAATTAAAAAAATTCGAAATATTAAAGGTGTTCGACGTTGTTTCTATACTAGCGACAGTTTTCATAGGTTATAAGGGATATTTTTAGGTCATAATACAATTTGTTTTTATTTTTGTAATTGCATTACAAATAGTTAAACTACCGAAATTGATTTTTTAAGATAATCATCACTGAAAGTTTGGTAAGGAAAAATGTCACATAACATTCCTCCAGGAGGACAAGGCCGAGACTTGAGATCTGCATTGGTTGAGGCTTTGGGTGATAAAAAATGTTATTTCCCTTTAAAAAAATGAAGGTGCTATAATATAGGTGAATAGGTGAAAACAAATTTTACAAGTTATTGCACTGTACATGGCATCCAAATGAAACAAATTGTTCCATATACACCACAACAAAATGGTGTTGTTGAGAGAAAGAATCACACATTAAAATAAATAGTTAATTGTATGATCTAATCTAAGGGATTAAGTATTAATTATTAGGTAGAAGCCATTGACTATGAAAATTACATAGTAAATCACACTCCCACAAAGGCTATAATGAAACGTTTTGTTAAAATTTCACTTAGCAGTTAAGTGCATTCAATATTCTTTAACTTTTAACAATTAGAATAATAACTCCATGCATAAAGATCACTGAAATAAAGACATCCACATTATACACAAGATATATCCTGGGAAACCCTCTTGGGGGGGAAAACCCAACAAAGATTATTTAATATAGATTCGTCAAGAAGTACAACGTCTCTCTCCAAGAGAGATATCACAAAATAGAATATAACCAAAAGATAGACCATAAACCCTAACCATAATAGGGTAGCGCACCACTAGACCGAGATAAACCTCCAAAAGATAACCAAAACCCTCCACGAAAACAACCTTACTCTATAGTTGCATCTCCTTCTAAGACTTGCGCACTCTTCCTTGAGAGAGAGAACTTATGTTGTGTGTGTTCTTCAAATGAGGCTCCTACCCTCTTATAAATACAAGTTGAGTCACCATGTTATTAGGTTCGGGCCGACTTGTACAACTGACGCTTTCTAATTTACATTTAACTTTTACAAAGGCACAATAGGGACAACTTTAAAAATACAACATAATATTATTCTTATGGTTTTGACTTGGTCTAATACAATACAGATACAATAAGAATATATTTTTAAGCTACTCAAACTTCAACACTCCCTTTTAGGAAGGAAGGTATTCTTCTGGCATGATCGTCACAACTGCTTCTACACTTCTGTACACTTGACCATTGACTTGTTGAATTTCCAGAAATCTATATTGAAGAATTTTTGTAACCACATCATGCATCCAGGGTCTCATCATCCTTCTGGGTTATATGTCATCACAGGGCTTCAACTAGTTCATATAGAACTAGGAAACTCTCCAGCTCACACAAAATTTGGCATCTAGTTCGTATAGAACTAGTAACCTCGCCAACTCACACTAAATTTTGCATCTAGTTCATACATAACTAGAAAAATAGCCATATCACATAGAATATGGCATCTAGTTCATACAAAACTAGTAACCTCATCATCTCACACATAATCTGGCATCTAGTTCATACAGAACTAGTAAACTCGTCAGCTCACACATAATCTGGCATCTAGTTCATATAGAACTAGTAACCTCTGGTTGTCACACTAGTAAACCAGTCCATAGTGACCATGCATCTAATCACAAGGATTAGGTGATGTAGTTCACACACACTACCCATCTATCCCAAGGATAGGAAACACCTCCAACCACACAGGTTCTCCCTCCAGCTTGAAAATATGGGAAACTTGCCAGCCCCGAAAGCTTGCCATCTACTAACCTTGTGTGAGGTCATGCTAATTGGTGCCATAATCAGTAACATTCTTGTGAATGACTACCCATTTCTACTTCCACACTCTACTTCCCTGGAGTCGCATATGTAACTCATCACTCCCTCTTACTAGGGAAGTCCTTCTGGACCACAACAAGCTTGTCCCTGAAGTACACAAACTTCACTCTTGATATAGGCTTGGTCAACACGTCAATTATATTCTCATATGTAGCAACATACTGGAGCTTCAATTCTCCCTTATACACCATATCTCTAATATAATGTTACATGATCTCTATATGCTTGTACTTGTCATGAAACACCGGGTTCTCTGACAACTTTACACAACTATGGTTGTCACACCAGATACAAGTTACCTCCAATTCGAGATCAAACAATCCTACAAGAATCTTCTGAAGCCACATTGATTCAATTCTATATGAACATGATTTTATATACTTTTCCTTAGTCGTACTGAGTGCCACACTAGTCTACTTCCTTCTAAACCATGAGATCATAGCTGAACCCAAACTGAAGCAACATCCATATATACTCTTCTGGTCTACGGCACTACCAGACTAATCTGAATCAGTATATATTTGCAGGATTATCTCACGATCCAAGACACATTTGAGTCCATAGTCAATTGTACCTTTTAGGTACCTCATCACATGTTTTGTCGCAATCAAGTGAACACCTCTAGGTTCGACCATATACCGACGTAATGTGTTCACCAAAAAACATATATCTGGCCTTGTGTTCATTAAGTACATCAAAAAACCAATCATTCGTCTATACATGGTGGCATCCACTGTCTCTGAAGATGTATCACTCAATAACTTCAGATTCGTCACCATCAGTGTAGGAATGGCTTTACAATCCATCATTCCAAATCTCTACAGTATATTTTCCTTGGTTAAGGAAAATATCACTCGGTCTCTGTCATACCTCTAGACCTAAGAAATAATGCATCATACCCAGATCTTTCATTTCAAATTATGTAGCAAGATTCCTCTTACTTTCAGTGATGAGATTCTCATCTCCTGTTAAAAACAGGTCATCCACATAGAACAGTAATATCACTGGTCCACCATATACAACCTTGTATTTAAGGTTGGAATATGCTTTACTCTTGGTATATCCCAATCTCATCAAGAAAAAATTAATTCTACCGTACCATGCCCTGGGTGCTTGCTTTAATCCATACAAGGCTTTCTTCAATTTGCACACATGTGACTAACTGCCATGTGTCTCGAAACCTTGTGGCTGCTCCACATATACTTCCTCTTCTATTACACCATTTAGAAAATATTTATTCACGTCCATCTAGTGTACTTTCCACTTCATTACTGCAGTTATCGAAAGTATAGCTCTAATTGAAGTATATCTCACTACATGAGAAAATGTCTCATAATATATTCCTTCTTTCTAGGAGAAACCATGTGCCATGAACCTTGCCTTGTACAATTACCATGTTAATTGTCAATTGGTTCTGCTAACTAAGCAAGTCATCTGGGACTCGATTATCTATTATCGACACTACTATATTTTGAATGCTTCTTCTTGTAAATCCACTTGGAACTTACCACTATCTTCTCTTTTGGTCTCAGAACCACATCCTAAACATAATTCTTTACAATGGACTGGTACTCCTCAATCATGGCATCCTTACATTCTTTATTCTCTGCAACCTCTTCATAATAGGTAGGTTCAACATCAATAATGTCACTTAGCAATGCTACGTAAGTAGAGTATGGTCGTGGTCTCTTTCTTTCTCTAAAAGATCCATCTGGAGCTCCATACTTCTCTGTATCCTGAATAATTTCTCGAGCCCAAGCCACTATTCTCTTATTTGTATTCATTTCTAGGGATGAATCTTCAGGTCTATGTGGTTCTTTCATATCATGATCTTCTAGTACAACATCATCGCCTACATTTGTATCTGAAACTTTGGGAGCTTCAGGTTCCTCATCATGGACCTCATCTGAATGATTCTTTATCAATCTACTGAAATCTACATCCTCGTCAAAGGTGGCATCTTTGCTAGTCTCAATATGTCAATGACCGGGGATGTAAACTTTGTATGCCTTTGATGTTTCACTATATCCAACAAATATACCCTTCTTTCCTGAAGGTTCCAACTTCGATCTATTTTACTTCAGGACATGCACATACATTGGACAACCAAAGATCCTCAGGTGGTTGACCTCTGGATTTTTACCTGTAAACATTTCTTCTGGTGTCTTGTTCCCAAGTACACGGTGGGGACTTCTATTCTGCAAATATACAACGGTCCTGGTTGCTTATTCCCACGTATGCATCGATAAATATTGATCATGAATCATGGCCTTTACTGCTTCCATGATCGTTCGTTTATTTCTTCCTACCACACCATTCTACTGAGGATTGTAGGGAGTAGAGAGATCCCTCTTAATCACAACTTCTTTGCAAAATGCCTTAAATTCATCTGATGTGAATTCTCCTCCATTATCTAAACTTAATATCTTTATCTTCTTTTCATAAAGGTTTTCAACAAGTCCTTTTAATTCTTTGAACTTGTTGAATACTTCACTTTTAGCTTTCAAAAATTAAATCCAAGTGTTACGTGAGAAATCATCAATAAATGAAACATAATATACATACCCGCTAAGTGAAGTGGATGACATTGGTCCACACACGTTTGACTGCACAATGTCCAAGGCTCCTTTGGCTTTGTTGTTTCTGCTTGGAAATGGATTCTTCACGTTCTTTCCTTGTGCACATCCCTTGCATATGCCTTAATGATTCACTTGGATCTATGGCAAACCTGTCACCATCTTGATCACGACCGGTAATGCTTTGTAATGTATGTGAGTACATATTCTATGCCATAGCTCACTCAGAGTAACTGTGATGTTTACTAATGTTGAAAATGAATGTCCCTTCAATTTTTGTATACCTACTTCTTGAACACCAATTACCACACCATCATCAATAGACTTTCTTCTTGGCCACATGAGAACTTCACCATCAATGAAAGAAACTTTGAATCCTTTCTCATCCAAATATGAGATAGAAAGGAGATTCTTCTTCAAACTAGGTACATACAAACCATCCTTCATATTCATAGGATTTCCGGAATCCAATCTGTACGAAGCTTCTCTACTCCTTTAATGGGATACTGATAATCATCACTGAGCTTCACCTTGTGAGGTGAATCCTTTTGAACTAATTCTGAGAAAGAATCCTTGTAACCTATCATGTGCTTAGAAGCACCACTATCAATAAGATATGTGTCACTTCCATGAGTAACTATTCCTGTAAGAGTTGATATCAATATATATTCTTCGCATGAATCATCTTATTTGGCTCTCTTCTAATCAAGTTCATTGTATTTTGTGGCATGAGAATGATGTCTTTTATACTTTTCTTTTCTGACCTGATCTTTTGAGTGGGGATATTTTATTGCAATGTGTCCCATCTTCTGGAAGATGTATCATCTATAATTTGAGTAATTATTTTGAAACTTTTGTGTCTTTTGTGACCCTTGATCCTTTTTGTGTGAGTGAACCTCTTTCTTTCTCTTTCCTTTTCTTGCATGTGCTACAAGAGATTGATTTTCATCATCACATAATTTCACTTCTTTTGCTGCCAATCTAGATTATTCTTGAGTGCAATCCTCCCATAGTCTACTAAACCTTGTTATCTTTCTTCTTGAACAAATTCCCTGAATGAACAATTCCCAAGATCTTGGGAGACCATTAAATGTAGTCATTACTAGTTCATCTTCTTCAACTATGTCTCCAATGGCTTCAAACTATTTTCTGATTTGAGACATCCTCGTGAAGTAGGATTGAATGGTTTTTGAACTTTGCATCTTCACACTCTTGATCTATGTCCTCAACATCATCTTCTGGTTGATATTCTTTCCTTCATATAATCGGGATAGGGCATCACACATTTTCTTGGGAGTTGTCAATGATGAGACATGAGGGATCAAATGATCCTTGATAGAATCAACAATGATTCTCTTTTCCTTGGCCTCATCTCCCTCTGGTTCCAGAATTTCTTCTTTGACAAAACCTTCTAGATAATTATATTCTAGAATGAGCATTACTCTATACGTCCATCCTCGAAAGTTATTATCACCCTCAAGCTTCTCATCAAGCTTAGTGTTGGAAGTCATCTCTCCCTGGGAATAAAATATGATAAGAAAATAAAAAAAATTCAAATAAAGGTTTTGAACTTACCAGAGAGTGTGCTATGCCAAGGTGATCTAATCCAACTTTAGTCTACAACTTCTTGGACTTATTTACCTAGGGTTTCATGAGGAAATCCTATTTTTTCAACTTGAGAATTTTGGAATTATGATCCAAGGAATAGATGGACCCTCCTTAGGTGAAATCCTTGATGTATTTATTTTGACCAACGCCCTTCATAAGGTGGGTAACATCATCTCCTAGGGTTTTATGCAGAAACCCTAATTTTCTGAAACTGTGAAAACTACAAAATTGGTTCAGGGAAAAGATGCGCTAGGGTTAGGAGAGTCTTCCTATGGTCTTGTTTTCCCCAGGGAATTCCTCTTGACTGTGAAAATGGATTCTTTCAGGCCTACTATGAGACCATGTTAAAATTTTGCTTAAGTAGTTAAGTGTATTCAATATTCTTTAATTTTTAATAATTAGAACAATAACTACATGCATAAAAATCACTGAAAGAAATACATCCACAATATACACAAGATTTATCCTAGGAAACCCTCTTGGGGGAGAAAACCCAACAAAGATTCTTCAATATAGATTCGTCAACAAGTACAATGTCTCTCTCCAAGAGAGATCCCACAAAACATAAGATAACTAGAAGATAGACCAGAAACCCTAACTAGAATAGGGTAGCGCACCACTAGACAAAGTTAGACCTCCAAAAGATAACCAAAACCCTCCATGAAAACAACCTTACTCTGTAGTTGTGTCTCCTTGTAATACTTGAACACTTTTCCTTGAGAGAGATAGCTTGTGTTGTGTGTGTTCTTCAAATGAGGCCCCTAGCCTCTTATAAATACAAGTTCAGTCACCCTATAATTAGGTCAGGGCCGACTTGTACAATTGACACTTTCTAATTTACATTTGACTTTTACAAAGGCACAATAGGGATGAATTTACAAATACAACATAATATTATTCTTTAGGGTTTTTACTTCGTCTAATACAATACAGATACAATAAGAATATCTTTCTAAGCTACTCAAACTTCAACACCTTTTCCCCTATAGCCAAAATGAATTCCATCCACCTTATTTTAGCCCTTGCATGCTCACATAAATGGGAGGTCCATCAAATGGATTTCAAATCTGCTTTCTTGCATGTGGATTTTCAAGAAGAAATCTAAATGGAACAACCTCCTAGATATGTCTAGAATGACTCCATCCTTGTTTACTACCTTAATAAATCTCTTTATGGTCTTAAGAAAGATCCTAGAGCTTGTTATGCCAAAATGGATAGCTTTCTTCTTAATACCAATTTTTCTAGATGTCATTCTAACCCTAATGTCTATACCAATAAAGTAGGAAGATATCTCATAATCCTTGTTCTTTATGTTTATGACCTTATCCTCATTGGTAGCGACCCAAAACTTTTAACCCATGTGAAATCCAACATTAAAAAGAAATTTGAAATGACATACTTAGGCTATTTGTATTATTTTATTGGCCTCCAAGTATTGCAAACCAAGGAAGGAATATTTCTTTCCAATTATAAGCATGCTTGTGACCTTCTTCATTGCTTTCACATGGATGATTCAAAACCAACCCCTTCTCCCTTCAAGTCTGGAGTCAAACTTACTACCACTTGTACTTCTCTCCAAGTTGATGCCACCTTGTACCGTCCATTAGTTGGTAGCCTCTTATATTTGACTCATACCTATCTTGATATTTCCTTTGTTGTTGGTATTGTTGTCAGGTATATGCAATCCCCCCATGAAATCCATTAGAAATAAGCTAAAATAATACTTCAATATGTACACAATATACATCAAGGGGTACTCCTTTATTGGTTGGTTTCACTAATTCAGATTGGGTTGAAAACCCTAATCATTGAAAGGCTACTACATGTTATGTGTTCAGCCTTGGTTTATGACCTATCACTTGGGCCTCTAAGAAAAAACAAGCTATTTCCATTTCTTCAGAATAAGTAGAGTATCAAGCATCAATTAATGCAAGTCAAGAATCCTTGTGGCTTTGACAGATCCTTTCAGAATTTGGATTTCAGAAACAACATATGACCACCCTTTGGTGCAAAAATTAGAGTTTCATCAAGCTCACCAAATATCTGGTTCAACATCAATGAAGCAAACACATCGATCTACACATGCACTTGTTTATAAAACTCATTCATGATCGAGTTATTGAAGTGTTATTTTTCCCTAGAAAAGATCAAGTTGCACACATTTTCACAAAGCCTCTTACATAAGCAAAGTTTTCCAAACTTTGATCTATGTTAGGAGTTCAGTAAGATGTCATTAAGGGGGGATAGACTCTAATGCCTCCTTACTTCTCTTATTGCGTATCCTTTGTAAATCCTTCAATCATATCCCAAGTTGTTTTTAAGGGGGGATGTTAGGATATTTAGACACTAGGGATTTAGTTAAGATCAACTTGGTCTAATGTGTAGTTAGGTTAAAGTGCGTTTCTTTAGTATGCATTAGTATGAATGATCTATATGGATTTTGGTTGCCTCCCACCTATTCCAACTGGCTCATTTTGGCAGTTTTCCAGTTTAGCAATTTTTTCTAGTTTTCAGATCTCGAACTTCTCTGGCCGTTTTGAGGCCCTAAATAGGGTTTTTAGGGCTTTCCACAGTCACATGATATGATTTATCCAAAGTGTAATAGAAACATGTGTATTCCTCATATATACCTTTCCAACGGGCTATCGTGCGCCTAAAAAATATATCGTATGCAAAAGTTACGATCCTGGGAAGTTGATGTACTAACTTACCCCAACAGGGCCCACATGAATTTTGGCGCTTCATGTCCTAGGGTTAGGTTTTTGGATGTCTAGGGTTTTGGCATTCCTTTTTATTGTAAAAAAACTTGGAGAGCCTCATTGTAACCAACTTCTTGCGAATGAACGCAACCGTCACATCTCTTCTCAAAGATAATCCACCACCATTCCAACAAGCTTGTTTTTAGTGTACATTTTATAGTTTCAACATATTTCTTTATTGAATAGAAGCCAATTTTACTGTATCTCTGTTATAATTCCTTGTGTTTTTGTGTTAAGAATAATAATAATCTGCATTCATTTCGTTTTTCTCATAAAATTATAATCAATGCATTTGTAGTTAGGAAATCCAACAATCATGATATGGTTCTGACATAGAGTGATCCAACGGATCATATTCTCCTTTATCTTAACAACTAAAATGATACGTGGATTAACACTCGATTGTTCCATGATATTTATTTAAAGAACGTGGAGGGTCATTTGTCGATGATCGATTATGAGAAAATATCTTGTAAATCTCTTTGTAATATTTTCTTTTGCACTAATAAATTGCTCCAAGTGGCCACATTGGTTGGGTCTGTGGATGTTTCCCCATATGAGATTTACCACGTAAAAACATCGATGTCTTGATCTTTGATCTGGTTGTATGAGTGGTTACTGAAGGTGTTCATCGGATGTTGGAATACCTATGTTGTCGAACAACCATCCTCAAAATGAGGGAAGTTCTTGGAGGGTTTCCCTGGGATTTGCATCCCATCGAAAAAAAAATGTTGCACCTATAATAGATGCTTCATCAATGAGAAACACATGAATCTATTCAAAATAATTTGTCAACAATATCTACTTTTTCACTATTTGTTAAATGCATTATAAAATGTAGAACACAATTCCAAACCACTCATTGAAAGTCAATTTTCATGTCTACCCATTTGCGAGTCCTTTTAATTATTTTTGTTTGTAATTCATTTCATATTATAGAATTGAACTAGTGATTGAAAGCTTTTCTAGTTCTTGTACCTATTGTCAAAAACAATTATTTTAGTTTGTTAACTTGACATATTAGGTCCTAATTTTATAAAATTCTACATTGCCTAGTATTTGTGGTTGTTTAACATTTTGATATGGGTTGTTTACATAAATGTTCACTCATTTTGAGTTTTTAAGCATTTCAAATCACTTTCAAAGTTCTAAGATTAGTGATATTTGACCACAAATCTTTGTTCCATAATTTCATTTGTCTGTTAGTGTGTACATTAAATAGTTATTATTTTTTCCAATTAAGTTTCATTTGTTGTATGTTAATAATCACTCCATGATGTAGTTGTTTTGTATGTAGTCATTGTTCTATGTTGAGTAGTGTTCCTTGAAAATGCTTTCATTTATTTGATATGGATCACACAACATTAATTATTCTTTGATATGAAACACACAACATCAATTATTCTTTATGGTATTTTTCAAGATCTGATAGGGAGCACACAACATCAATTGTTCTTTATGGTATTTTTCAAGATATTTATCCTTATTATACTTAATATCTCATAACATATGGCTTGCCATTATTTCTTCATTTTGTTTTTTTTGTTTGAATAACTTGATGCAAATTAAGCTAGGTATAAGTGCTCAAAGGCTTCATGAAGTCACATATTAATTGATAATTCAAAGACACATTATGTTTTTTTATTAATCTCTCTTTTATTTTAAGTCTTTTAATATATTTAGCATAAATGCTTGTCCATTTACAACTATCGTGTTTATGAAAATATAATACCTTGAACCACTATTTAGTGATAGAGATAATATAATATAATATGCACAAATTATTGTGAATAAATTTGTTGCAGGTTCACTAAAGCTCTTCCAAGTTTACTAATGGTTTCCTTATATCAAAATTTTCCTTTTTATGATATGTTCATATGCATTTAAACGTTGACATCATTGTTTTGTTAAGTTTTGTTCATATGCATTTAAACATTGACATCATTGTTTTGTTAAGTTCTGTAATGAAGAAGCTACAATATGCAACTACTACATAAGTGTGAAGCACAAATTAAGATTTTGTATTAGTGTTTTAAACTTTTGGAATAGGCCATGAAAAATTATTGATCCATATGTATGATGGTTCTTTGCAACAACATTATTGTTTAGTTAAAGTTACATTGTATTGCATGCATGCAGTTCTCATGTGATAATTTTGTATCATCTAAAAAGATATCAAACATATACGTTTGATCATATTTGGAATGCT
>ML807556.1:0-26848 GCA_009831015.1 Picea engelmannii
CCACTCCACGACACCTTGATACTTAGTCAATTTTCAAGATCTCTTGTGCCGAAGTGGCAGATGAGGTGGTTGCCATGTGGGTGTCTTTTTCATGTACTGTATGACATGGCATCGATATGTGTCCTGACACGTGGCATTGTACGTGGCATCTGCAGAGCTGCTTATTATAACACTGATGTGGTCTCCCTCGTATGTGACACTCGTCTGACTGGATATGTGGCACTGATGTGGAATTCATCTGACTGGACATGTGGCGCTAATGAGGTTGCTATTGTGGCTATGCTGGCCCACCAACTATCAGACCTTGATTATTTGATCTTGGCCGTTGATCTCTGGAGATGAACGATTATGATTTACCCTGTTCTGGATCCACAATTCTCTATGCCAAAAGCTAACACATTTCTCACAGTTCCATGACTCTTCGTTCATATTCAAGTTACATAAAAAATCTTTTGCAATACAAACCCTTCGAAGTTGCATTTCCTTGTGAATGTGGGATATCATTGTCGTCGTTTCTTTGATATGGATGACCGAGATATTTCTTACCGGGTTTATTGTTCTTGGACAAAACTCTTCACGAGATTGTCTTGTCTAGCCTACTTGATTTCATCCAGTTGACATTCTTCTTTAAACTTGTGCACCCAGAGTTCAATCTGTTTTATTGATGCACAATCACTTCTACTTTAGGGTAAACAAAGATCACTTGTAGAGTTTTAACGGTGCATAGTCATCACATAGGGGCATTCTCTTCTTCCATAGTCTTCAGGGTTCGACTCGTATTTTGGATGCTTCCTCTGTTTACGTTTCATTCCTCTTTGCCTTCATTCACACGGAGCGACGTAGGACACTTCTTGATCTCCTCTTTGGTTGTAGCAATATGAACACTTCCTCTGTCTGTCCATGAATTCATGTTACTGGTTTTGGTTCGATCCTTGGACTTGTCATTTGATTCTTCATAGTATACATGACTTCATTTTATTAGGAAATCACTCATAAGTGACACCAATGGCAATTAAGTATGAAGGAGCTTATTAACTCATAGAGACATAGTCTCCCCTTATTATTGACAATAGTTAGTCTCCCCTCCCTGTGATATCAATGATATCCTTTGACATCAATGACAACACAATTTCCAACAAACTCCCCCTTTGTCATTGATGGAAACACCTAGTTCTTTTGGTACTCCTCTATTCCCTGCAAGCCTCTCTTTCTGCAACAAATATCCCCCCTTTCTTTGTCTTCTCCCCCTTTGACATCAATGGAAAAGTGATTTTCTCTCTCTTTTATTTTTCTCTTTATTCTCTTCTCTACGACCAACATCCTTTTTTTTTTTTTTTTTTCTGCAGCTCTCCCTCTCCTTGAGCTTGTGCTTCTCTATGAAACTTTCATTATGTCCTTGTTCTTTGTCTTCTCAACTCCTATGTTGAACTCACAAAGGCTCATGTCAACATAATTTTATTTATTATTATTATTTTTTTAACTGTCCCTTTCTTCCGATTAATTAGAATGCATAACCAAAAGAGTCATATCTCTGCTTGTTGTGATCAATTCTTTATAATTTTGGATCTTGCCTTCCATTCTGATTTCTTTGTCTATATGCAAACTTATCACATCTCCATGTGCTTTGATTCTTCAAGTTGCTGCATGCCTTCATAGCTTCTAAAGGCTCTTCCAACTTCCGTTCTTCATCATGCTAATCTATTTTTCCAAACAACTTCAATATTATTTCAGGCTGTCTTCCCAAAACTCATAGCAAATTCGTCAAGGGTTTCTTCTTCTTTAATTTTTTTGGGAACATGGAGCTTCCTCTTCTTCATCTTTTCTAAGTCTATTTCTCTTACCGTTTTGTACTTCTGTGTGTATCAATACATAAAATTCCTTCACCATTACCACAAAAGTTGTTAGTCTATGTGCTTGCTCAACATTGTCTTCTATGGTGACGTCATACTTGTGAACATTTCAACTTCTTTTTAGTAGTTTATTTTTATTATCCTATGAACATTTCAACTTACTTTTAGTAGTTTATTTTTATTATCCTTGTAGAGACTCAGTCCATGGTTTAGAGAAAGAACTCCTTATAATCTACTTGCAATTGTGATGTTATTGAACTTGTTCCAATCTCTTCCTCTTTGAGTGTTTCAACTTCATACTTCATCGTTTCCTTTGCACAGACTTGTGTCTTGGGAGTTTTCTTCTCTACTCTATTTTATCCTATGCCATATTGTAAATGGAATAAATTATAAGACTTACTTTATCATACCTTCATGGATTGCTTCAATCTTGTTGGCTTCTTTACTTGGATGCTTAAGGTTTTCTTTGACATATGCTCTTGTGATTGCTTGAATTGGATGCAATCATTTCCTTCTTTATCTTATCAACATTCTTCTTCCATCATTCAACATTATAAACTTTGGTCCACTGTTTATGTGATTTGAGCATTCATTTTGTGTTAGGAGTGTAGTCTGTGCTAGTATGGATGTATTTTCTTCTTGTTACAGTTTCCTCTTCCAAACTTTTGTAGTATATTTCTTTTGTTTGAAGGTGACATTTTGTTTTTTGTTTTGTGCATATAAAGCTAGTTCACATTCTTCTTTATCTTCTTTTTCTTTGCTTTCTCTTCCATACCTTTTTATATCATTGTCTAGAAAATTCTGTCATGCTGCTTTTGCAATCTCGTGCTTGGTGTCCATAGTTATTGCATTTGTAACATTCAACATTGTAATGTAGGGGAGAAAATGGATTGTAGTATCAATAGGATCATGACAACCTATAGTCTTAATATCCTTCTAATTCTTGTGAGAGCTTCTACTTCTATTTCTCATATAATTATTGTCTCCATAATCTTTGCAATCTACTGAATTGTGACCAAAATTTTTGCAAGAAAAACAATAACCAAGAAACATATTTTGATACATGGTTGTGAAGGTTCTTCTTGATGGAGCACCTCTTCTAAACTCGTCCTTATATTTCTTGAATGAGAAATCAGTCTCTTGATGGTTATGATTTCTTTCCTTGTGGTTGTTTTCATTGTGGTTGGATCTTTTAAGAACACTTGCATAGCTTTCAGGCTTCTCCTCGGTTTATTTTCTGGTGACTTAGAGCTTGCATCTTCTTCAAGGGTCTTCTGATTGTTGTCATAGCCAATACATGTTTTGATGAATGGTGGTCTTTGATGACTTAAATATTATCTAAGATTTCTGTACTCTTTCCAAACTTCATTTTTGTTTTTAGTTGGTTGATTGTTTCTTCTAATTATTTTCTTAGAGAGGTAATTTCCTCTTCAAGCTTCTCACAATGTTGTTCCTTTTCTTTTAATTGTCTTTCTATCAATTTATTTATTACTTTTGCCTCTTCAATTTGATCTTTAATTACTTTTTCTTTTTCTTTCTTTGTGAAAACTGAGTAACATATTCTCTTTTCTGAGCTTTGTGATTTCATCTTGATCACAAATAGGTTCTCCTTTATGTTCAACTATTTCATTTTCATGCTTCTGCAATTCATTTTTCATATTTCTATTCTTTTCTTTGAGTTTGTCTATATCTTCTACGACATAGAAGAGTTCTGCTTCTAAATCCTCTTCCTATTCAATTTCATGATTGCTGCCTTCTCTCGAATCTGTGCTTCTATTGTTTGATTCATCAGATTGTGACTTTGGGGCCCTGAAGAAAGTCTCTGCTGTTTTACTGTTACTGTCATCAGAACAACTGTTGTCCTCACTGATATGTTCATTCCTCCTTTGTCTGTAGGAATTTTCTCTCTTCTCTGTCTTATCATTCTTGCAATTTCTGAATCTGGAGTCATCTTTTTCATTGTTCTTTCCAATTTTTAAATAAGGACATTTAGCTGCATAGTGTCCTACTTCTTTACAATTAAAACATTTAGAAATAGGCCCACCTTTGTATTCGTATGATCCTCTCTTGGGCTTCCTGGAAAAGTTGGTTTCTTCAACATTTGATTCACTATCTGAGTTGTTGTTTGTTTCGTATTCTTTTGTCCTTGTCCAGTTTGACATTTCTAAGGCTCCTTGATTTGCATAAAGATCTTGTAGCTTGTCCCAAATCTTTGGTTCTTTTAGAATCCACTAAGCCACTTAAGATGTCATTCATGGACATTGTATTATTTTCACATGCCTTCTTTGTAGCTGCATTTTTTTGTGAGGATTTTGAGGGTCTGTAACCGATGACAACTGATTTCTAGACCTCATATCCCAATGCCTGCATATACGTCTCCATTCTTATACTCCATGTTGCATAGCTTGTTCCATCGAACGAATGAACTGGCACCGAGTCCATGTGAGCTACAAGGATTCACCTTCCAATGGTTAGACTGTTTCTGAAGGAACCCACTTTGACACCAATTGTTGGCACACTTACTTATACTGAGAGGGGGGGTGAATCAATATAGGACTATTTTTTATTTTCTTTCAATATTTCTTTTCAATATTTATCAATATGTTATTTTATCAATAGTAACAATTAATAAGCAATGTACATACAAACATATATTTCACAGTACACATACATTTAACGAGGAAACCCAAATGGGAGAAAACCACAATTTTTTTTTCTTTATAAAATATTGTAGGAACCAACCTACTGTTACAATGCTTTCAAGCACCAACTTGTAGGAGACATCAATCTCCTCTCTTGAGAACCAACTCAGGATTAATGTTTACATGCACCAATCGACAGGAGACACCAATATCCTTGACAGAGCGCCAACTTAGTTCTCCTTGTAGGCACCAACCTATAACTACTATATTTGTAGGCACCCATCTGTAGGAGACCCCAATCCTCTTAGTTGAACACCAACTCAACACTGCCTATAGATACCAATTTTACTAGAAATATCAATCTCCTCAAGCTGTAAACACTACCATATTATTTCTTTCCTTCAAGTCTTCATCTGCACAAATCTGCTGCTCTATCTCTGCTGTCACAATTCACTATCTACAAAAGTTCCTTTGTCCTTGCACCTCCCAGCCACCCTTAGACAATTGTATTATTTTCTTTTCATTCTGCAGGCATCCTCGAACCTTTGAGCCTAAGATCTTCTCCTCCACAATCCTTTCTCACTCACATTTCACACTTTCATACTCTTCCTCTTTATGTTATGCAAACTTGAAACTCCTTACTTTCACCTTTCTTTCTTCTTGCTTGCACACCCACAAATTGGATTCGAGCATCGTTATTTACATGAGTCCATACACCAAGAGTTTATCCACATACAAAAGTATGTCCATGGATTCAGCTCCATATTTCGTCAAAATCAAGCTTTCAACAATCCTTCGAAACTGGCATAGACTCTCTTTGATTTCATGTGCTATATGCTCTCAGACCATAGTGCAAACTTCAACACTCAACAGACGTCGGATGTGATCCCTCAAATCAATAGTGGCCGTTGATCTGTTCTCTTCCCTCCAAAATAAACAACACAACTTGAATGTTCAATAGTTCTCTGATCTTTCCATGCTTTGATCACGTCCATCGATCTTTTCAAAGTATATTGAGACCACCGTGCAACCATAATGCACATCTACCGTTTGATTGCCTTCTCAATTAAATTGTAGCCGTTGATCTCATTTTAATGGATTCACCATGGGTTTAAAGCACATCTTTTCTTTATTTCAAATTTCCGCAACCTCCAAATTACACCCTCAAGTTCCGCCGCACTAACTTTTCACTTACACTTAGACACATTTCCAATCCCTTTCTCAGCGAACCTAAGTCATATCGTTTCAAACTTCTGCGGCCTCCAGAATGCGCCTTCGCGTTCCACTACACTCACTTTGTACCCATACTTAGAAACTTTTCAAGTATTTTTCCATGGGTCTATGAGACATTATGATCCGTCATATCTCTCACCTTCTGGGCCATCCGATCTGTGACACGTGGAGACCTCCTGAATCATCCGATCTATGACAAGTGGCGACCTCCTGAACCGTCTGATCGATCCTTGACACTTAGTCGATTTTCGAAATCCTACCGCAAGTCTCTTTTACTTGGTCATTTTTTGAACTCCTACCGCGGGTCCGTGGTATATCCCCGTTCTTCTCTTATTCATGACCTAGTCTGTCCGATCGATCCTCGACACTTAGTCGATTTTTCACGATTTCACCACTCTTCACAACATTTCCATACTTAGTCATTTTTCGAGACATCTACGACCGACCGATTCTTGATACTTAGCCATTTATTTGAAGTCTTACTACAGGTTTGCGACTCTGTAGCACTTGCCTAATTCTTGTGACCTCGTTCATCTGTTTGATTCTTGACACTTAGTTGATTTTTTGAACTCCTACCGTGGGTTCATAGGTTCACACCCATTTCTTCACATACTCCCAATACTCCGCTACTCTGCAATTCCTTGATACTTAATCAATTTTTGAGATCTCTTGTGACGAAGTGGTAGATGAGGTGGCTGCCATGTGGGCACCTTCTTCATGTATTGGATGACATGGCATCGATACGTGTCCTGACATGTGGCATTTGTAGAGATTTTTGTTATAACATTGACATGGACTCCCTCTGATGTGGCACTCATCTGACTGGATACGTAGCGCTGATGTGGCATTCATCTGATTGGACACATGGCATCGATGAGGTTTCTATTGTGGCGTTGACATGGCTGAGCTGGCCCACCAAGTATTGGACCTCAGTTCTTTGATATTGGCTGTTGATCTTTGGAGATGAATGGTCACGATTTATCATGTTCCGGGTTTCACAATTCTCTACGCCAAAAGTTAACACATTTCACATATTTCACACAGTTCCATGACTCTTCATTCATATTCAAGTTACATAAAAATGTTTTTGCAATATAAACCCTTTGAAGTCGCGTTTCCTTGTGAATGTGGGATATATCATTGTTGTCGTTTCTTTGATTTGGCTAACTGAGATATTTCTTACCTGGTTTATTGTTTTGCAACAAAACTTTTCACGGGATTGTCTCATCCAACCTGCTCCTCGATTTCGTCCAGTCGACATTCTTTTTTAAACTTGTGCAACTGAAGTTCAATCTGTTTTATTTATACACAATCACTTCATCTTCAGGGTAAAAAAAGATCACTTGCATAGTTTTAACAATGCATAGTCATCACATAGGGGCATTCTCTTCTTCCATAGTCTTCAAGGTTCGACTCGTATTTTGAACTCTTCCTTTGTTTTCCTTTTGTTCCTCCTTGCCTTCATTCACACAGAGCCACGCAAGACACTTCTTGATCTCCTCTTTCGTTGTAGCAATATGAACGCTTCCACTTTCTATCCATGAATTTGTGTTACTGGTTCTGGTTCGATCCTTGGACCTGTCATTTGATTGTTCATAGTTTACTTGCCTTCATTTTCTTAGGAAATCACTCATAAGTGACACCAATCACATTTAAGTATGCAAGAGTTTATTAGCTCGTAGAGACATAGTCTCCCTTTATTATTGACAACAACCAGTCTCCCCTTGCTTGTGATATCAATGATATCCTTTGACATCAATGACAACACAATTTCCAATAATGTAGCGATCCACATTTCATAAGGAGTCTTGTTTTCAAGAGCATGAGATGAACAACTGTTTTTCACATAAACTGCATTAGCCCAAAACATCAATTTTACATTCTTGAAAAACATCATGGAACGAACCATATTTAGGAGTGTCCTATTCATTCGTTCAACTACACTGTTTTGTTGAGGATTGTATGGAACTATGGTTTAATGCTTGATCCCATGTTGGAAAAGGTAGCTTTCAAATTCATTAGATGTATATTCTTTTCCATTATCAGTGCGAAGAAAGGCAATACAAGACTAAGCTTCATTTTGAATCCATACATGAAAATTTTTAAATGTTTCAAAATCTTGTGACTTATCTCTAGGCAGGTACAACCAACACATCTTGGTGTAATCATCAATAACATACATGATATATTTGTTTCCATTTGCATAAGGAATAGGCATAGGGCCACATAAATCAGAATGAATCAATTCAAGTTTTCTACATGCTCTGGAAGTAGAATAAAAAAATGGTTGTTTCTTAGGAATAATAGGCAAACCAAAAACACCATTCTTTCTCAACAAACATAAACTGTCATAATTAATATGACCAAATCTAGCATGCCACAAAAGAATAGATGAAATTATACCTTCACCGCGATGAGAGAGGTATGCAACATTTTGTGTATGGGCATATGTCCCTTTCACCATCAACAATCTTCCATCTTCCATTCCGGTCATGACAACCATGTTGTCATAATACTTCCTTATTTCATTTTTTCCATTGAATATATGAACCTAGTTGCTTTGCTGTCGGGTGTGCACAAGAGACAACGAGTTCCTTTGCAGGTGAGGAAGATAGAGTACATTGTGCAGAACAAAATACCGGAGTCTAGGAAACTTAGACTGTTGGTGCCCATTCTCGAAGGTTTGAGACTTCATTTATCTGCAAAATACATTGTCATCTACATTTTCATTGAAGTCTTCGAATAAGTCTCTTCGGAATGTCATGTGGGAGGTTGCACCTGTGTCAAGAAGCCATACATATCTCCAAGAAGAAAATGAAGTGTTAAAACAAATCTTTAGTTACTTCTATATTGCAATGAGAAACAACGTAATGAGCATGTGCTTTACCTTTCATTGGTTTCTCCATCTTCTTTCTGATTCTGTTTTTCTTCTTTGAACTTCTCCCATGGAAATCTGCAGGAAGATACTTCATGTGACTCATTCCTTCCGCAACGGGTACAATGAAGATTGGATCTCTCACATGATTATGCCAACCCCCCTGTGATTGAGATTCTTCTTTCCGTGACCTTTCATTTTACAAATTCAATCCAACCTTCTTCAATGGTTGAATGGGATGCTGATGGGTGTGAGATCCCCTGCTTGAAAATGGAAAAGCCTCGTACTGCTGAAAAAGATGCAACAAAAAGAGAGGACTCAAAATATTTGGGGCCACATGAGCGCCACTTTCACTAGCAAAACAACAAGATTTCAATGCAGCTGGAAGGAGAGCTCAAGAACACAACAACACTTTCAATGTATCACTTAGAAACTTTTCACGTGACTTTGATCACCACGGTAAATACAATCATAGCCCTTCAATCAATTCTTTTGGTATATTTCAACGACAAAAACGATAGAAATGGTTTATCACCCGTGGATCAAATATACCATTTGTCTAACAACTATATACTAATTGTGTGAAGGATAAGTATCAACATAAATATATTTTTAAAGAAATCTTTATCTATGACTATATAATAATTAAGTGAAGGGTAAATATTGACATAAATATATTTTTAAAGGAAACCACTGAGAACAAAAGAAATGAAAAGTTGGATTCAAAATTTAAAATCAAAGATTTGAATTTTAAAGTCAAAATTTAAAGAAAAGACGACCAATGGCTTCATAGATGGATTGAAAAGAAACAAATAAAAAATATAATATGAAGAAACTTCTGACCTTTCAAATCCTTTTTGAAGTCCTTTCTTTATTAGTGATTTTCTCTTGGGAGCTTCACATGGGGATGGAAGGAAAAATGTACTTTGAATGTAAACCCTTTCTTGCACCGTAACGAGTTAAAACATCACTTTTTTTTGGTCATCTCTTTTAACCCTTTCTTGCACTGTAACAAGTTATAACATCACTTTTTTTTCATCTCTTTTTGCAGTGTAATGAGTTAAAACGTCCCACCTATTTTTTTCTCTATTAATGCAACCTTTTTTTTTCTATTTTAACCCTTTCTTGCAGTGTAATGAGTTAAAACATAACACCTTTTTTTCTCTATAATTGGAGTGCATTATAAAATGCATTAAAACATAGCACTTTTTTTTCACTATTAGTGGCAAGTTTCTATATGTAATATATTTTTCTAGATTTATATGACATCTTATGTTATTTCTTTAAAGTAAATGGATTGCATGGGTGTATGAATTGATATATGCTTTTTAATTGTAGAAGAACAAAGCCTAAAGTAAAGTATGTTGATTACTATAAAGTTCAAAATTGTAAAGTGGTTGAGTGTCTACAAAGATTTTTATTTTATTTAACTTTTTAAATTAGATAATGGTAATTATGTTGATCATGTAAGCTTTTATGGTTTGATATATTATCGAAGTTTTTTTTGGTTGTAATTGAATGAGATGGTTTTTAGTCCAACATTTCAAGTGATATCTTTAAGAATACAATATTTTGTGGTGTTTTTAAGGATGGGTGAAATATGTTAGAATTGCAAACGCGGAAAACATAATTCGCATATGATAATTAACAATCACACAGATAAGGAACACTGGGATTTCACGTGGTTCACCTAAACATTGGGCTACATCCACCAAGCATAGGCATCGATTGTCTTATTTTTCAGATCATGGAGATTACAACAGACTAGCAAGTTCTCACTCTGTCTCTCTCACTCAGTCATTTGCTTCTACGGGCTTACATGAATTTATACATTCACACAAGAAACTGATTATTAAATGCAATCCCTATCCATATTCTAACTTGGTCTATTTGGTTGTAACCAACGCAGAATAATAGGATCCAAATCCATCATTGGAGAAATTTGTTGTCACCAAATCCCAACAATCTCCACCTTGATAACAATTAATATGATACCTTGCTCCTTCCTTTTGTTCATCACCTTTTCTGCAAGCCAAGAGAAGCCAAGCACCACTGCAGCTTCTATAATAAAACTGGTTTCATGATCTCGCCTGTGTGACTTGCACGAGTTTGGATTTCCTGAGGAGTCACTCCACCTCCAACATGTCTTCCACAACTGTGTTGTGAGACATATTTAGTGATAGATCTCCTCCTATCCAAGACAATTGTAAAATATACATTACAATTATCACAGACCATCTCAGTGTAACCATTATAGGTGACATTTGTGCTTCTCAAACGCTGAAGCACCCATTTCACTGCAACACCTGAATCTGTCACGTATCTGACAACATCATTAGCATGTGAAACATCTAGTCTTAACCATTTCATCACATACAACAAACCTCCTACTGAACTTACATGAGACATAACCTTTTCTTCTTTATAGACAAGACCTATGCTTGAAGAAAACTTATAATGGAAAGAAAGAAGGATAAAGACTGGTTTTACAATGTTCATACTGAACTCCAACCACAACTTACCATTACCATCTCTGTATACTTCCATGCCTATAATTTGTTTTGCTGTTCCTTGATCCCTCATTTGAATTGTCCTGTCCACATGAGTCATTTTCTTACTGATTTTATCCATACTTCGGCTTGCATCGAGCATATCATCAAAAAATAACATCAAGACTGTGAACGTACTATAGACTGTATAGTCATTCCTACCCTTTGAAAAATTCTGACTCACTATGAAGGATTCAAACCTCTTGTATATTTGCCTGGGTACCAATATGCCATACAATGAATTATCTAGCATGCAAACAAATTTACCGTTGTGATCTTGAATCAACCCTTTTGGTTGTTCCATACATACTATATCTCTATCAATGATGACCTTGTGAGAAGTAGGATCCCACACACACCATCCCTTTATACCACCATCATAATTTGTAGAGATATAAAACAAGCAGGAATTCAGAAACAAAGATTTTAAGTCTGGAAATGATTTACCGCTTACCAGAACCTGCAATTCTTTCTTGCTCTTATGACCTTGATGCTTCTTCCACAAACAAGAAGATACATCTGTCACTTCAGATGCTACTTCAGTACTCCCTTCTAGCTTATAAAGGTTATCAACCTTTGTTGCCTTCATCACTACTAAACTACCTTTCGACAATGTGAGTGCTCCACCTTGACCTGCATACTTATATCCACAAGAATCCAACACTCCCAATGAAATCAAATTTGGTTTAAGCTCAGGTACATATATAACATCCGTTAATTCCCTAACAATACCATCGAACATCCTGATTCTAATACTACCAATCCCAACAGTTTTACAAGGAATGCCATTTCCCATAAACACTACACCCTCATCAACATATTGGTAAGAAATGAACCGATTTCTATGTGAGCACATGTGGTGGGAGGCACCTGAATCTAATTGCCATTCTTCTTGATATTGTAAATTACTAGAAATGGATAAAAGTTGATCAGTCATACCTGAATTTGTTATAGGAAAATTTGCTTCCTTCATAGAGTTTTCCTCAGATTCCTTTCTTTTCCAGCAATCTTTCTTGAGATGTCCTGTTTTTCCACAGTACCAACATTTTTCTTTACCCTTTCTATTTCTTGACTTAGATCGATAAAAACTTCTCTCATTTTTCTCTTTAGTTCGACCTCTGACCAACATCGCCTCTGAAGTTGAGGTTTCTTTACTAGATTTTCTCCTCATCTCCTCATCCAACAAAGCTCCCACAACATAGTCATAATCTAAAACATCTACTGAGCTAAATCTAATAGAGGTGACTAGATTATCCCAAGACTCAGGCAACGAACATAATAGTGTAATATCCTTATCCTCATCTTCGAATTTAACTTCCATACTAGTCAATTGAACTATAAGGGTATTAAAGGTATTTAAATGGTCAACAACTTTTGTACCTTCTTTCATTTGCAAACTGTACAACTGTCTCTTCAAGTAGATCCTACTCGTCAAGGACTTCGTCATATATAGACTTTCCAACTTGCTCCATAAGCCCGATGTTATATCCTCTCCTACGATATTAAATAGAACATCATCCGCCAGACATAAACGAATGGTACTAAGAGATTTTGCATCCAAATCTTCCCATTCCTCATTCGTCATGGTTGTTGGTTTCTTTGACTTGCCTGCCAATGCTTTTTGCAACCCTTGTTGCACCAGTAAATCCCGCATCTTTAGCTTCCAGAGTTCAAAGTTGTTTTTACTGCTGAAATTTTCAACTTCAAACTTCAAACTCTGCATCTTAGCCATTAGCACAAAATCTCTTAATGCCCAAATCACTGCTTATAATAACCAAGGTCTTTTAAAAGATAATGTGGAAGAAAAACTGGTATAGACACCACAAGGTTTAATAAAAAATCCTTTTACCAACCTCTCCTTTTATCTAAAATAAAGAATACCTTTTAAAACCTCCACATTTTAAATATTATATTTAATCCCAAATATAATAAATCTTTACTCAATTAAAAAACCTTTACTTGATCCTTTTACTCCATAAACTTTTTTTTACTTTCACCCATGTGACTTGACACTTGACTTGTTCACGTTTCCTTTTTTAAAAATAAAGTTCACGCTTCATACCTTAAGTTTCTTTGAAAAAACATGTGAAATTAATTCTTCAAGGGAGATCGTGAATATTTGATTTAAAGGAAGTCGCCACACCTTACGCTACCACTGGAGTGCGGAGAGTTCACACCTCACGATACATTTGGAGTGCAGATATTAGATCTACGCACTATTCCTCAACCCTAAACCGTGACGATTTCAGTATTTTTGCATGAGCATAATTCTGAGTAATAAGATGTCGCACCCTTCAAGAGGAGGGACCTGCGGTGATGTAGAAATCAATGCACCTTACATAGATGCTGCTGCTCCTCCAAAATTTGATGCCCTCTCCTCTAACCAGCTTTGATACCACTTGTTGGAATTGCAAATGCGGAAAACACAATTCACATATGATAATTAACAATCACACAGATAAGGAACACCGAGATTTCACGTGGTTCACCCAAACATTGGGCTACGCCCACCAAGCATAGGCATCGATTGTCTTATTATTCAGATCATGGATATTACATTAGACTAGCAAGTTCTCACTTTGTCTCTCTCACTCAGTCATTTTCCTCTACGGGCTTACATGAATTTATACATTCACACAAGAAACTAATTATTAAATGCAATCCCTATCCATATTCTAACTTGGTCTATTTGGTTGTAACCAATGCAGAATAATAGGATCCAAATCCATCATTGGAGAAATTCGTTGTCACCAAATCCCAACAAAATATTCCCCCGAAACATTAGGCTCCAAAACGTAATGTTATATTATAGTTTCCATGATTACCAAGTTCACCACTTGTATATGTCATCTAACAAAGTAATCTTGGAACAAACCCTTTAGTATGTTTCTCAAACTCAACATAAGATTGTTCATAAGTAACTAATAGTGCATGAGAGGAAGCAACATCTAGAAAAATACTAAATATCTTTTTGTTAGGTGTCAAGTACCTCCTCTTTCTCCCCTGATTCATTTATGAATTTTTGATAGGCATTAATGTTTCAAGTTTTTAATTCTATATCATTAATACACATAATCCAACTATTAACGTGCTCATCATACTTAGGGAAACACAAGCAATACGACTAGAATCTTTGTCAAAATAACAATGCTTGTTTCAAACACCAACTCTTAATTGATCATTCTTACCTTTTATTTCACTTAGTTCTTTGACAAGATTCCTGTTGACATAATGCAAATTATGGATGAACTTGTCTTTTTCTTCTCATTGATCATAACATTGAACAATAGAGTTTCACTGACTAGCATTAGTACCATGCAAACAAGCCTTCATTACAAAGCAGTATTAGAGACTATAAGAGAAAACCTTCTCATTAAGTGTAATATTAACATTCTGCGACTAAGCAACATTAGCTTGCAAAAAGGAAATCTCATGATGATCCTTCTCATTAATGGCATGCAAAGAAGAAACTTCATCACAAAGTTTGTCATGATATTCCAACAAAATAACATCTTTCTTTTCACATATTTCTTAGAGTTTCCGAAGAGCCAATTCTTCATCCTCACCAAAAGTATCCATGGTGAAAGGAAATATGGATACTTTGCAATAGTCAATATGATTTGCAAAATGCAAAATGTATAAACAAAGCACACTAGGTGAACCCCTCAAAAAACAATATTCCTCTATTTTTTCATCAACAAAATACCTCGAGGTAAAATAATAATGTCCACCCCTAAGTAAAATATTCACGTTACAACAATATCCTCCTTATTTACATTCCATCCAAAAAACTATCTCCAAAGAAAATTATTCTAAGTGTAATTTCCCTTTTCAAATTTACCTTCCACGATTTGTTTTGTAAAGAAGAGAAAGTATCTTGAGCCTATGTTGTATGACGTTGTCTCATTAGTAACTAAATTGCTCCATTTCTGACCACTTTCACTAGAATTTGACAAACCAAAAATCCATGAATTTGATCAATCTATGGTTAAATTCAAATTATGACATTATGAGTGATTCAAAGACTATGGAAAATGATAAGATCATAGTTTTCCGTTGATAAAATTGCAGTTTCACAATTATTGAAGTTGCAACTCCTAGGTTTGGGCCCAAATTGTTGAATTTTCGTTAATTACGTTAACATTAGATTTACCATAGCAATTTAAACTTCTTTTGCATTCTTGTTTCTCTATAGGTGACGTTGCACCACCGCCACCCAACCATAGGAACCTACTCGTGCCACCCCCAAGCATAACATATACATCCTGGGAAACCCTTCTACACAAGGGGAGAAAACCCAACAACCTTTTTATAGAGAATATCCTTGCCAAGACAAATTACAAAGAACAAACTCTTTCCACTAGAGCAAACCACAAAGAAGATAACCCAACAACATAGATGCAACAAACCCTAGCCAGAGCGCTAGGGTGTCTAGCCTCCACTAGCGCACCACCAAGAGATAACCAACAATGCAGCTACAACTCACTCTATCCAAAGCACTAGAGTGGCCAACCTTCACCATGTGCATCACAAAAGACAAACCCTAGCGATAGGTATGAGGAAACCCTAACCTATATGCACCCTACTTCCTTCCTTCTGCAACTGCAACTCTCCACCAAACTTTCACTATATCTCCATGAGAGAGTGTGCCAAATGAGAAATGCGTCACTCTTATTTATAATAATCTGTCCAGTTAATTTTCTGGTAGGGTCGACTTGACTTTCGGGAAAATATATTTTTCTGTTTATATTTTTCTTCTTGAGCCGACTTTACTTCTGGAGCATTATAATTCTTCTTTATTATTTTCTGTGAGGACGACTTCTCTTCTGGAATCTTCTTTGACTTCCAATGGTTTTCCTTTAACATCTTGGCAACTTCATCTATAAGAAAGGTTATCTCAGAGCTGAATACCTCCCACAGCTACCAGAAACATCAACACTCCCTCTTAGCCAGGGAGGTATTTTCCATGATGTTTTTCCTTTGGTCCTCATAGCCTCACAGGCTATGCCATGGTCCTCCAACCATGCCATGGTCACATAGACCATGCTACTGGTAGCATCATCAGGTTGCACATGGGTACACCCAATGTGGACCTTTTCCAGGGCCTCATCACCACTAGAATACACTAGGACCTACTCGCTCGTAGTGTGGTACTAGGACCTACTCGCCTGTAGTGTGGTACTAGGACCTACTCACCCATAGTGCATCATCAAGGACCTACACTCCCATGACGTGTCCACTTGGTATACTCCCAAGGGACATGTCCACATGGTCTACTCCCAAGGGACACTGGGCACCAACCCAATACAACTTATCAGTCCATTGATAAGTGTCATACTCAACTTAGTCCATCGAGGAGTATCGTCAAAAAATAATGTCTCAAGAAGATGCAACCATCAATACTCCCTCTCAATGAGGAAGGCATTCTCCAAGCATATCTTGTACTGTTCTTGGTATTCTTATGTTATAGAAAAGTTTCTCTATGAGCCTCATTAGCTATATTGATTATCCATACCCACAACCATGTGTCTAGAACCTCGGGTTTTTCTTGTCCCATGATAATAATTATGACCACATCAGAGCTACATTCACCTCATTGTTGATCCTGGAATGTTCACATTCCCACACGATCATGAGAACTTTTAGAATGATCAAGATAAGTCCTGGAATGTACATATTCCCATAGGATCACTCAGTGAATGCATTTAGCTCGATGTTATTGGACACGTGGAATTGCACCTTAATCACCTCGAGTATTTAGTCTGTCGAAGACTACATCGGGGCACATATACTCCGGATGTATATGTTCCCTATCTCCTTTGGTTTGCAACCCAATACTGGGAGAAGGGTCATCTCGATGCTTATCAGGGCCACTCACCTCACCATGAGTGTTATGCCCAATGCAATTCACACACATTGGAGGAGTCCTCATTCCATCGAGAACTATGTAGCTTCAGTCCATTGAAGACTACGTCGAGCTTCGAGTCTTCAGTCCATCAAAGACTATACTAGGGTCCCAAGCCTTCATTCCATCAAATACTACCCTGGGGTCATTCCCACATGGTCAAGTCTGTTTGACAAATATTGGAATGTCTACCCGATATCCTCCAAAGATATAGAAACAACAAGAATCTTTAGTCCGTCGAAGATTACATCTGGGCTTATTCCCACATGATCAAGTCCTTTTGATCAATCTTGGAATATTGGCATGATGCTGCAATCATCAACACTCCCCCAGGGAAACATTTTCATTCTTTCCAAGCTTGTCCTTGATAAAGGTTTGGTGCAAATGTCAGTTGTATGCTCATCTATGGATATGTGTTGGAGCCTCACGACTCCCTCTTACACCATGTCTCCGATGAAGTCCTGCAAGATCCTTCAAAATCCTCCTTTCTTCATGGTTTGTGTCACTGGATGCGATATATGGGTGCTACATATTATATTCTTCATGTCTCAAACTAGAGAATATCTAATAAGTTTTCTTCTGCAATCGTCACTATAGATCCCTCTAAGAGCTGTCACTAGTGACATGCCTCCAAGGTAACCTGCCCAGAACAAGAAAACAAGAACAACAACATTTCCATGGAAACCTCCATGGAATTTAACAATATAACCTGCCCAGAACAGACAACAAAACAAGAATATCTACAAGAGGGGAGATGAACAAATGCATCTCTAGTATTAAGTGGTTAGTATAATGATCATAAATCCAATAGATAAAAAAAATAAGATCGCAATGGTGCCATAACATCTAGAGGCATATCAAAAAAATCAAACCTGGAGGGTGTGTTGTTCCTTTGAATGCAATGGATATGAGATCCCTCTGGATCTATGATTTTCTACTTGGACAAAAGTCCCTTCTCCTGCAAAACACCCTAAAGATAATGATACAATTTAACATATACAAGTACATACTTCATAATAGCACCATCTGACAACAACGGTAAGCAACGACAAACCCTAAAACTTGAAGGTGCTCCAACTAGCTTGACAAAATAAAACAGTGCAACGGCAAGGTACAGTGACAAACTGCAGGGGAAAGGTAAATCTTCCTTCCAACAATTAGACTGTTCTAAGGGAAACCAAGCTATGAAACCATGTTGAATTTTCGTTAATTATGTTAACATTAGATTTACCATAGCAATTTAAACTTCTTTTGCATGCTCGTTTCTCCATAGGCGATGTTGCACCATCGCCACCCAATCATAGGCACCTGCTCATGCCACCCTCGAGCATAACATATACATCCTGGGAAACCCTTCTACACAAGGCGAGAAAACCCAACAACCTTCCTATAGAGAATATCCTTGCCAAGACAAAATAACCAAGAAAAAGCTCTATCCACTAGAGAAAACCAAAAAGAAGATAACCCAACAACATATATGCATCACACCCTAGCCAGAGTGCTCGGGTGTCTAGCCTCCACTAGTGCACCACCTAAGGATAACCAACAATGCAACTACATCTCACTCTAGCTAGAGCACTAGAGTGGCTGACCTTCACCATGCGCATCACAAAAGACAAACCCTAGCGAGAGGTATGAGGAAACCCTAACCAAGATGTGCCCTACTTCCTTCCTTTTGCAACTACAACTCTCCACCAAAATTGTGCTATATCTGCATGAGAGAGTGTGCCAAATGAGGAAGGCATCACTCTTATTTATACTAATCTGTCCAGTGACTTTTCTAGCAGGGCCAACCTGACATTTTGGAAAATATATTTTCTGTTTATCTTTTTCTTCTGGAGCCGAATTTACTTTTGAAGCATTATAATTATTCTTTATTATTTTATGTGAGGCCGACTTCTCTTATTGGATATTCTTTGAATTCCAATGGTTTTCCTTTAAATTATTGGCAACTTCTTCTATAAGAAAGGTTATCCCAGAGGTGAATAGCTCCCTCAGCTACCAAAAACATCAACACAAATCATGTCAATAAAAGGGTTGGAAATGGGGCGTTTTAGTGAATTTTTAACCCATGTGTGTTGTACTCCTTAAAACCAACAAGGTTCATTATTTTATCTTACCATTCAATGCTCAAATAAATACATGAAAGGTGTATTTTACTAAGGGAGTGGTGTCGAACCTTGTCATCTAAAACAAAGTGTTTTTAAAAATAATCCGCTTAGCTATTCCTCTCCACGTGTTCCTTCAACTTTTCAATTGTTCCTGCATCATCCTTATCCTTTAGTATTTTGAATACAAGCTTCATTTAATATCCTTCTTGTGGCCCAACTCTATATGACCCTTTATAGGGCCCATGGGAAAGACTCCCTTCCATTCCCTAGTATTTTGATCGGAAATTTTTGTTGTGTCAGTGCATTTTGGCTTATCTTAATGTTATTACTATTTTTTTTTATATGGATAGAAGAAACCTTGTTTGATTAGTATATATATTTTAAATACTATGGTAGGGGGTGGTGGAATTTCACAAGAAACATTTGGTGGTAAATTGAAAAGCATTCTGTTAGAATTTTGAGGGAAAACTAGAAACATAAATTTCTTTTTAATTTTATTTACTACTGTAGTTTTGGATCAACAATATATTCACAAATTCTGATGTAAACCAATAACATAAATAATACAATGGATCTGAACATTAGCTTAGCAAGAACAAAGAACATTTCTTAACATTAGCTTAGCAAAAACAAAGAACATTTCTGAACATTAGCTTAGCAAAAACAAAGAACATTTTTGAACATTAGCTTAGCAAAAACAAAGAACATATTTACCTGATGAGCCTACTGTTGTCCTCTTTTCTGTATTCTTAGAAAAATATTTAAGGGTCATGGATCAAAACCCTCAGGGATAGATCTCATCATGATCTTGTGAATAGTTTTTCTAAGAAGAACTTTTAGGGAAATATCAGAAAAACAACCAGCATACCAAATATCAAGTGCAACGCTGAAACAAGGACACCATTGGCCAAATAAGGAAGTCACTAACAACCTTGAAAAAAATGTCCAAAAAAAAAACTGTTGTAGTAATAACAACAGTTAGAGGGCTACCCTAAAAACCCTATTAAGGGAAGAAAACACAGGTCACCATAAAAGGACAAAGGCAACACTAGTAATAGGACAACAACAACACATAGGTGTACCAACAATGAGACAATAGAAATAGTAGCAAGGAGACAACGGCACCATAAAGTACAGGTGACAATACCAACAAAGAGACATCAACATGTTGGAAAAATACCCTTAGGGGTTGGCGACAACAACAAATAGGAAGGATAAACCCTCAGTGGCTATCCTAAGCAAAAACATGTATAAAAAATAAGGCCGCACCACTTCTAATGACTAGAAAAAGGGAGTTGCAACACTTTACAGTCAACCAAGGAGGGAGACACACCTTATACCAACAACTAAGTAGAGAGCCACACCACATACTAGCCTAAACAAGAAGGGGCTGCACCACATAACAATAAAACCTCAGACCAAGGAGGCCGCACCTAAACTTAGAAAGAGAAATCCGATCCAAAGAGGCTGGACCCTTTTCCAAGCTCAATAAGAAGGAGATGCAACAACAATTTCAGACCAAGAGAATGATTGATGGAAGACGAATGAGTGACTAAAGAGAGGTGATGTCTCTCCCTTTTATAGTTTAGGTAGGTAGATTATGGTTATCTAAAATAGCCCTAAAATTAGGGTTAGGTTAAACCCTAATGTGAACAAATTAAACAATTAATATTTTAATCATAAAATATTAATTAGAATAGTCAGCAAGTCAAATTGGGGAGAACCAAAGTGAAGGCGGATAACAAAGAACCAAAAAAAATAAAAATTAAGGAGGACATGGCTCAAGAAAGGGGTTGCAACAGTAACAAGACAAAGTCAAATGGGGGTTCTTCTTCAATGGAAAATTTTCCACATAAGTATCATGATAAATTATAAGCTTGTATCATCCCAACATAAGAGGAAGGTCAATGATGTGATCATGTACTTATTCTTAACTTCCCCTAGGTCTCATGGACCATCCCGAGAGAGAAGAAGATCACACATCATCTCGACTTGGTACTTAACCGAGAAACTGCTTGGTCCTAGACTAGGATACCCTAGAACGTGTCTGGGGGCCCTAGATCACCACTAGGGTCTTATCCACCAAGGTACACAACCAAGGATCAATCCAAGCACTGAGCAAGGATTCCCTAGAACACATCCAGGGGTCCTAAAACACATCTAGGGACTTATATCATCAAAATGATTGGTCCTTGACCAAGAATCCAAAAAATACGCTGGGTGCCCTCACTAGGGTCTTTTTCCATGGCTCTAACTTCTTGGTCCCAAACTAAGAATACCAGGAGTGTACTGGGGGCCCTAGATCTCAGCTAGGGTATTCTCCATCCTCCTAGAGAATGGCTCTTGTAGCTGCTTAATTTTAACACTCCCTCTCAACAAGAGAGGCATTCTTAGCAACACCAAGCTTGTCTCGAAAGTACACAAACTTTGTCAACGACAAGGGCTTGGTCAAAATATCTGCAGTTTTTTCCACCGTCGGAACATACTGAATACTGAGAATGTTCTTCTGAACCATGTCCCAAACATAGTGATATCTCATCTCAATGTGTTTCAATCTGTCATGAAACACATGATTCTCAGAGAGATTTATACGACTCTGGTTATCACAGTGAGTTATTGTGGGTTCTAGCTCAACACTGAAAAAATCTAAGAGTAGCTTTATGAGCCACACTGCTTCTCTACTGGCATCACTTGCAAAATGTATTTTGCCTTTGCAGTGATTTGGGATATGGAGCTCTACTTCCTGCTGGACCAAGAGATCATAGCTAAATCCAAAGTGAAACAATATCCGAAATTACTCTTCCGGTCTACTGTACTACCCATCCAATCTGAATATGTATAACCATGAAGCATTACACCTCCAATGGAAGTGTATCTGAGCCCATAAGCTATAGTCCCTCATAAATATCTGAGAATATTTTTAGCAACAACCATATGAATGTGTTTCGGTTCACTCATGAACTGACTGAGGGAATTTACTGCATAACAAATGTCCGGTCTAGTATGTACTAGATACATCAAGGACCCAATAATCTGATGATATATGGTAGGGTCTTCTAGATCTAAACCTGTAGCTTGATCATGTAAAATTTTCAGGTTAGAAATCATAGGTGTGGTCATGGACTTACAGTCCAACATCCCAAATTTTGGAAGCACATCAACTACATACCTGCTTTGTGAGAGAAAGATCTCACCAGATTTCTGCCACACCTCTAAGTCAAGAAAGTAATGCATATGACCTAAGTCCTTCATTTCAAACTTTGCTGATAGCTCCCTCTTATCGTAAGTCTGAGCTATTAGATGTTCCTCTCCAGTAAGGAACAAATAATCCACATATAAAACCAAGATAACATGATGATTCTTCACAATATTTATATAAATATTAAGGTCTTCTATACTCTTGGAGAACCCAAGACTTTGAAGAAAACTGTCAATTCTTCCATACCAAGCTCTCTGAGCTTGTTTCAATCCATACAAGGCTTTCTTGAGTTTGTAGACATGGGATTCTTTCCCATGGATCACAAAACCCTTATAATGCTCGATATAAACCTCTTGCTCAACTTCACCATTAAGAAAGAAATTCTTAACATCCATTTTGTGAAGTTTCCAATTAAAAACTGGAGCTAGAGAGATGATGATTCTGATAGAGGTATACCTGGAAACAAGAGAAAATATATCGTCATAATCAATTCCTTCTTTCTAAGAGAAGCCACGAGCCACAAATCTAGCTTTGAATTTTTCAACACTGCCATTTGCTGCATGCTTTATTTTGTAAATACATTTAGAGGTTACTACTGATTTTCCTTGAGGTCTTGGGACCAATTCCCATATATCATTCTTCAATATAGACTTGTAATATTCTATCATGTCATCCTTCCACACTTTATGTTTGGAAACCTCATCAAAAGTGGAAGGTTCTGAGTCAATTACAAGATTCAACTGAGCTATTAAACCTAAGTATTTATTTGGCTTCTTGCTTTCTCTGAAAGTACCTTTAGGTGTTGTATGCTTCTATGCTTCCTTTAAAACTTCTCAACACCAAGTTAGCTTCCTCTTGACATGAGGTTTCTCTATGGGAAACTCAACATAATACATTATGGGATCCATTGAAGGCTCTCTGGCCTCCTCCCTTTGCTCATCTAAAAGTGGTGAATTTGAAGGTTATGGAGATGGAGCTTCCTTCTCCTCTGTATCACATGGAAGTTTTCTGGAACGACAAAAAGATACTTCCTCATGGAAGGTAACATCTCTACTGACCTCTATGTACTTTTTCCCTGGTACATAGATTCAATATGATTTCAAGGTCTCACTGTACCCCACAAAAGTTCCTTTCTTTCCAGAGGGCTCTAGCTTAGTCCTCTTTTCTTTTGGTATATGAATGTAGACATGAATACCAAAAATTATCAAATGGTGCACTGAAGGCTTCTTATCGGTGAATACTTCTTCTAGATTTTTCTCTTCCAGGGATTTATGAGGACACCTACTCCGAATACAGTGCTCACAACTTCGGCCCAAAGAGACAATGGAATATTTTGATCATACATCATAGCTCTGGATGCTTCACAAATTGTCATGTTCTTTATTTCTACAACCCCATTCTGCTGCGGATTATAAGGCACAATCAACACCCTCTTAATCCTGGAAGCACGACAAAGATCATCATACTTGTTGGAGTCAAATTATTTTCCATTGTCTGTTCTGAAAACACAGATGTGTCTACCTGTCTGATTCTCAACAAGATTCTTAAAATCCTGAAATTTACTGAAAGATTCATATTTAGTTTTCAGAAAATAAATCCAAGTGTTACGAGAACAATCATCAATAAAAATGATGTAATAAAGAAAACCATTCATGGACAGAGTAGCCATAGGTCCACAAAGATCAGAATGAATAAGATCTAAGATACCATTAGTTTTTATATTACTGTGAGGGTAAGATTTCTTTGTATTTTTACCAAGAGCGCAACCTCTACAAATACTATTATGCTCAAAAGAAAAAGCTGACATACCTGTTACCATCTTTTTCAAACCTGGGAGAGCATTATAATTGAGATGTCCAAACCTTTTGTGCCATAGTTCATAGGGGTTGATCATCTCATGAGCTAATGCTCGAATAAATTGACCAATGACTTTGTAAAGTCCACCTTCTTGAGCTCTGATTGTCATGGCTGAACTCATACTTTTGTTTGGGGTTCAAATAAGAGCCTTTCCTTTGGAGAAGGCTACTGAGTACCCTTTACTTTCTAGAACTGCAAATGAGATAATATTTTTCTTTAATCCAGGAACATAAATAATTTCTTCAATATGAAATACATTACTTGACTGAAGCTGAAAGGATGTTGAACCAATTCCTTTGATGTCATAGGTGCCATCATCATCCAATTCTACTTTCATATTGAACTTCCTATCTCGATAGTTAACAAGGTTTTGATTCAGTCTTGTCATGTGCTTGAAAGCCCCACTGTCCACTAACCAAATTTCTTTCGATTTGGTGACAATACCAGAGAGAGATGAAACAAGATAAATTTCTCTACGATGTTCTTGTTCTTTAGTAGTAGCTCTGGTTCTCCTTCTTTGAGGCTCTTCTTCCTCAGTTGCAACTGAAGCATGGAAGCTTCCTTTCTGTTTATGCTGTGAAGGAGGGTTCCTGCAATATTTTTCATAATGACCCAACCTTTTACAGTGAAAGAATCTTACTTTAGACAAATAAGAGTGAGAGTGAGAATGGTTACCTTGGTTTCTTACCTTTTCCTTTGTGCTGAGGAAACCTCTTCCATTTTTTGGTTTTGACTGAAAGAGCATGGTCTTTCACCATTGAGGGTTCATTTATGACTTTAAGTCTACCCTCTTCTTCCAGGAAATCATGCCATAATCTCTAGAAGTTGGGTTGAACTTCTCTTCCATTCACTGATGAGAGAAATATATCCCATGATTCAGGAAGACCATCTACTCTTGTTTGTGCAAGGTCATCATCATCCATTGCAACTCCAATTGCTGCAAGATAATATATTTTTTGGGAAATTTTGGAAAAGAAGGCAGAGATAGTTTCATCCCGTCCCATCTTTAATGTACATATTTTTTTCTTCAAAGTCCTCTTCTGAGTTGGGGCCTTCTTTTCATACATATTTTATAGGGCATTAAAACATTCCTTAGCTGTCCTTAGATGAGCTATAAGATGCATCATGCTGTCCTTAACTGAGTAAAAAATGACCCTCTTGGCTTTGGCCTGGCTCTTCTTATAGGCTTCTCTTCCTGCATTTGAAGTAGGTTCTTCCATAACCCTGGTAACCAACTCATCCAAGTCACTTTCTTCTAGGATATTAAAAACCCTAGCCTTCCAGAAATTGAAGTTTGAAGCCCCTTCAAGCCTATCTTCTGCTTTGACTGAAGATGAAGTCATAATGAAAACAAGATTTGATATAAAACAAGCTTACTGCTGATCTTGAAAACAAACCCTTAGGTGTGGATCTATGCAGGCTCAAAAGTCTGCCACAATTGAGCTCTTTTCACGCCCTATGCTTCGATACCAGTTTAGAATTTTGAGGGAAAACTAGAAGCAAAAATATCTTTTTAATTTTATTTACTATTGTAGTTTTGGATCAACAATATATTCACAAATTCTGATGTAAACCAATAACATAAATAATACAATGGATCTGAACATTACCTTAGAAAAAACAAAGAACATATTTGAACATTACCTTAGCAAAAACAAAGAACAGATTTACCTGATGAGCTTGTTGTTGTCCTCTTTTCTGTATGCTCATAAAAATATTTAAGGGTCATGGATCAAAACCCTCAGGGGTAGATCTCATCATGCTCTTGTGAATATTTTTTCCAAGAAGAACTTTTAGGGAAATATCATAAAAACAACTAGCATACTGTTGGCAGCCAATTCACATTTTTTATTGTCTCATAAGCTGCCTCCACCAATGTTTCGCAAACATTGATATTTCGTTGCAATTTTCAAAAGAACGATGATTTTATTCTTTGTGCCTTTCCGCACGTCTATCTTCGCTAAGTCTTCACAATTGTAAGCATGAAGATTTCTCCTTTCAAGGTCACATTTCGATCATTGTCTCAACTGCCAATATCTTTTGCGTCATCATGCATATTGCGCTTATCTTTTTGTTGATTTTTACATGATCGGCAATGTCCGTTGTTTGGTTTTCATACTTCGATGGATTATATAACTCGGTTTTATTTAAGACATTTAGCCTTCGGATTCACATCTTATAACTTAAACATTGATTCATTAAATCACATCGAGGTCATGATTTATCTTTTGTGATCCTTATTGTTGATCCTTATCATAGCTCTTGGCATATAATTTGTATGTAATATCCATTTGACACCTTAGTTAAACGTTTGATTGATGCATTGGTGAGAACATGATTGTAGGTTTTGAACTGCATGTCGGTGTTTGAACGTTATGGTATAACACTCACACACATTGGTATATTCATTTGATATTTTTAGATCGATTGTGTGAATGGATTTCGTTGAAATCGCAATGCATAAGTATTTAGATTGGCTTCTCATATGGCCTACTCAATCTTTGGTTTCATAAGATATATACATATCTTTTTAATATAACGCCTATGGCTATATTTGTGACTATTGATATGTTGTTTTCATATATCAACACATTGGTTAAGCTATGGATATCAGTGGTTACATTGGC
>ML807556.1:139298-149954 GCA_009831015.1 Picea engelmannii
TATATTAGGAAAAATAATGTAAAGTTGCATCTCACCTCTCCTTGAGTAGTATTCCCGATATAAAATAGTATGCAGAACATAAATATTTTAGCTAGAAATGCTAGAGAAGCAATTATATAATTAAAACAATACCAGAATAACACCAGAAAGAGAACTTTGATTAATGATAGCAATGTTCACTTTCCTCTCCGAGGGGGAAACATCCAGCAGAGAAGAGCTCTATTACAATAATATCCAAGACAAGATTTCTCATACCCTCTACTTCTATTTATATTCTATCTATCCAAAAGAACAATCTAGAGGAAGATCCTTCTAGAAGCGAAAGCTTCTATTAGGTCTTCTTACATTTGACTTAATCTTCCTTATTGCTAGGCCTTATTAATGTTGGCCTTTATTACATGGAATTATATTATTCTACCTATGTGAGGGGTTAGGGAGGTTAGGTCCCTAACATGCCTTGGTCCTTGAAGAACAACCTTGTCCTCAAGGATTCAAATGAGGGAATTGTTGGTGGCGAGCTCCCAGGTGGCATATGCTAGAAAGTAATAGATGTGCTCATTTAACCATAGACAATATAGCAATATTGTCACCCAACCATAGGCCGAAGCCACCCACGATCACCTTAACCTTGATAGAGAATGATTCCGGAAGCAAGCCCTAGTCCTAATAGCCAATCAATGTAGCATACCTCTCTCTCTAGAGCTAGCATACAAGGAAGAAAGTACAAACCATAACCAATAGAAATTCCAAGCCTAAATCGAGAATATAGGTTGCAGTCGCTGCAACTGCAGCTACTCCTTAGACTTGCGCACTTACCCAGTTTCTGAAGTATGTACTTCTTCACTTCTGCAGCTGCGATCTTTATGTACCAAATGAGATCTAGTTTCCTGTATTTATACATTTTTTCCTGAGTTGTCTGGGCCAACTTCTCATTCTGAAGGCTAAACACTTAATATTAAATATTTCCTTTAGCCGACTTGTCTTCTAGGGTTATGTTCAATGCTTTAGGGTTTCTTCTTTCTTCTTGGAATATTCTATTCTTGTCAAGGTTACACATGGAGGTAAATACCTCCTGCATATACCATAGTATCAACACTCCCTCCTAGCTAGGGAGGTATTGAAGGCAATGGTCTTGAGCACAAACATGCCATTCAACCGATAACATCATCATATCCGTACAAGCTATCTCATGATTATATCATGAGCACCATTAACACTTGTAAATGTGTTGAACCTACACAGAATAGATCCAGCTAAACAATAATACACACATTTGCAGAGAGAATTTGAGAAAGAAGAAGGAGAGAAAGAATAGAAGAACTCTCATTAACCGTTATGAAAAATGAATAGTTTACACATGATATACTCTGTATAGCTCAATGAGTTCGCACTGGAGGTGAACCAATGCACCATAGTGAGTGGTGGTCTAGAGTGATCTAGGTGTGTGTGAAGTAACTCCAACACCCCCTGAACATCACTATGGTGAAAATAAAGAATGGGTCCCGGCAGTGAGGCCATGTTAGGTACCCAAATACAAAATATACACTAAAAATAAAGTGAGGAAAGAGGGAAAACCTCATGGGAAACCCCCCCCCCCCTCAAGGTATAATGTATGTAAAAAGAAGAACTATAGTTGCTAGGCAATTGTGTCCTTCACTCCAAGACGACTTCACAGAGAATGGAACTTCTGCTCAGTGAAGGTCTTGGTGAAGATGTCTGCCGTCTATTGCTGAAGAAAAAAACTGTAAGTCGATGATCCCCTCATGTACTAAGTCCCGGATGTAGTGCATGTGGATCTTGATTTGCTTCGTCCACTGCCTTTGAATTAGATCTCTGCAAAACTTTAGAGTGCTCTGATTGTAACACCAGATGATGATCGACCGATGAAACTGAATGCCCAACTTAGTGAGAATATCCTGAATGGTTATGTTAACTACCCCTCTATACTCTACCTCAGCTAAAGATAGAGCAATGGAAGCTTTCTTCTTGCTCAACCAACAGATAGGCCCATAACCAAAATTGAGTGAGTAACTAGATGTGGACTTGCGATCAATGCTATCACTAGCCTAGTTGAAATCAGTAAACTTGATGAGATCTAATGTAGAGTTTTCTGCATAATGAATCCCAAAGGTGATGGTTCCCTGTATGTATCGAAGGATACACTTTGTAGCTTTCCAATGTAGCTCATGCGGCTCTTGCATGAACTTGGAAACTGCGCCAACTGCATATGAGAGGTCTGGTTTGGAGTGTGTGAGATACAACAAGCTCCCTACCAGATGCCTATATAGTGTGCTGTCAACTAGTGGAGTCTCCCCTCCATCCTCAAGTTTGACTCCTGATAGGAAAGGAGTCGTAGCAGACTTGTAGTCTGTCATGTGAAATCTCTCAAGGAGATCTCGTGCATACTTGGATTGAGACAGTTTGATGCCTTATGCATATTGAATGATATTGAGTCCAAGGAGGAAGTGTAGAAGACCCATTTCCATCATCAAAAACCTGTCATGTAGAATCCTCTTGACTGCAATAATCGATGAATTCAAGCACTCGGTGATCAACAAATCATCGACATAAAAAACTAAAAGTAGAAGTGAATCAACCATCCTGAGCATGTAGACATTCGGGTCTGATTTATGACATACAAAGTTCTGTGACAAAAGGTAGGAATCCATCTTGGCATACCATGCCCTCAGAGCCTGATTGAGGCCATAAAGTGACTTCTTCAGTCATCAGACCAAAGATGAGTCCTGCATAAATCCTTGGGGCTGCTCCATGTAGATTTCCTCGGAGAGATCACCATGAAGAAATGCATTCTTCACATCCATTTGATGGACTTCCCATCCCTTGGATGCTACAATGGCAAGTGCTAATCATATGGAATACATCTTCGCTACTGGAGTGAAGGTCTCATCATAGTCAATACCATGAACCTACTAAAAGACTTTGGCGACAAACCTGGCTTTGTATTTGTTGATCTGTCCATCCACTGCACTCTTGGTCCTATAGACCCATTTGCATCTGACAAGTTTCCTCCCAGAAGGAATGGGAACCAGATCCCAAGTCTGGTTCTTGAGGAGGGAGTTTTATTCCTCCTGCATGGTAGATTCCCAAAAGGGATTTCCAGCAGCCTCGCCATAAGACTGTGGATCTGAAAACTGAACCAAGAAAAGATGCCTAGAAGGCAATGGTTCTGTGGCAGTGAGTGCAACAAGAGGCTCATCGAAATCAGATCGAGTCCTCCTAGTATTGGCTGGATCAACTACGAGATCCCCTGCATCCTGAAGAGTAGTTTGTGCCCACTTGGGCCTCTACTCTGGCTCTACAACTGCATATGGATGCTCTGACTCTGCATCTGACTGTACTGACTCTGAATCTGAATCTGAATCATCTGATTCCTTTGAATCATAAATCTCGTCTAAAGAAGAGTCGGCATGTGCATGCTCATCATCTCAGATAGGTGGAAGAGTGAAGGTGTCTACATGCAACTGCTGAGGTACATGCGATACACTTTCCTAGAATTGGACACTATGCTCAATGATGAGCCGGTCTGAGGAAAGATCAATAAGTCGATATCCCTTCACACAGTCAGGGTATCCAACAAAAATGCACTCAGTCCTCTGTGGATCAAGTGCCTTCCTCTTTTCAGAGGGAATCTGGGCCCATGCACATGAACCGAAAATGCGGAAGTGGGTCACTTCCGGTTTGAGGCCGCTCCAAGCCTCGTAGGGGGTCTTATCCTTGACAGATCTATGGAGAGATCTGTTTTGAATGTATGTTGCACAGTTAAGTGCTTCGACCCATAGTCTCTGTGGTAGTGAATTTTCATGCAACATGCAAGATTCCATCTCCTTTAGAGATCGGTTTTTCCGCTCAACAAATCTGTTTTGCTGCGGAGTATAGGGAACTATGTGTTACAGTTGAATCCCTACCTCATGGAAAAGATTATGGATCTCATGATTCACATATTCTCCCCCGTTATCAGTTTAGAGGACTTTGATCTTCTTTCTGGACTTTGTCTCAACCAAAGCTTTGAAATCTTTGAGGTGTTGAAAGACCTCAGATTTTTTCCTGAGAAAGTAGATCCATGTAAAATGTGAGAAATCGTCAACAAAAATGAGAAAAAACCTCGCTTTTCTGATCGATGGATGTAAAAAAGGACCCATGAGGTCACTGTGGATCATATCTAAAGGTGCGGAAGCTCGCTGAGATTTTCCCTTGTCGAATTTCTCTTGAGGGTGTTTTCCAAGAACACATCCCTCACATACTCCCTTGGAGAAATGGATGTATTGTAGACCATCAACTAATCTTTGCTTGCTAATTTGTTGCATGTATCTAAAATTCAAATGTCCAAACCTTTTGTGCCATATCCTACTACTTTCATCAGCATGAGTAAGCAGTAAAGCAGAATCAGGTTCAATGAATTTAGAAAATGTATACAATCTAGACTGATGATTTACCTCACCGGTAGAAACCCTGGAGTTGATTTGCATGTCGTAGATGTCCACGAAATTTGGTGTGAATACAAATTTCTTTCTGGTGTTGGAATTCATCATCTGATACACAGAGAGAAGGTTGAAAAAAATCTTGGGAACATGCAACACATTCTCAAAACTTCCATTGGTGAGTTCAATCCTTCCTTTGCTGGTGACTTCGAGATAAGAGTTGTCCCCCATCATAATAGGAGGACCTTTTCATGAATCCAAAGAATAATATACTACTTTTGAGGCAGCCATGTGATGTGATGCTCCTGAATCGACGATCCAAGCATCAGGAGAGGAGTTGATGACAATCAGGGCATGGCTAGAATTTCCTTTCTTGGAATTCAGATCTTTTGGCTTCTTCTTCTTGGCACCCTCGGGGATGCGATCTCCAAGTTTGTTTTGCTAAAGTATTTGAGACATAAGATCTATTTGTTTTTACATGCATGTAGATTCTGAATGGAATCCTTTGTGACAGTATGTGCATTTCTCCCCTTTTCTTCCCTTTTCTCCTTTGGATTCAGAGGCATCAGTGAAGGGTTTTTGTGTACCCTTCCTTCTTTGGATGTGCATGAGCTTTCCATTTGTCTTTATCTTTAGATTTATGATATTTGTGGCTGCCATCTTGCACAATGAGTGCATGTGTCTTTGGGCCTTTGATTGTGCCCATGTTGATGAGCTTGGTCTGCTCTTGTGTCAAGGATTCGATAAAGTCCTCAAGAGAAGGCATCTTCCAGGTGGCTCCAGAGGTGAATCTGATAGTATGGAATGTATATACGAATACAAATAATTTAGGACCAAGCTTGGAGAGAATGGTGAGAACCATTTGTTTCTCCTCCTTCGATTTGTCAACCCTGCAAGCTTTGAGTTGCGACAATAAATCCTTGAATTTTGTAAAGAAATCTTGGATATTCTCAAAGATTTTTGGATCCAATGTAAGCAGTTCCACCTCCAGCATGTGTCCCCTCATCTCATCCTGTTTGCCAAACATCCCTTCCAATATGGTCCAGGCTTCATTGGGATTCTTATAGGAAGATATATGAAAAAGGAGATCGGGAGAAATAAGACTGCAAATTGTTCCAAGTGCCTCATCCATGCGATTTAAGTACTTGGATTTTTCTATGGCTGATGTCAACTCTGTATATATATTCATGGTTAACCTGTACAACCTTATGGATTGGAGATGTATGGCTATTTTCTCCTTCCATGAAAAATAGTTGTAAGGTGTAAGAATGAATTCTTTTTGGAATTCCATCTTTCCGTTGTCTTCAATCTTTTGTACCTGCAAATTTTTTTGTGTGTGTAGATTTTGCTTAGTAGTCCGTCAGATCTGATACCATGTAAATGTGTTGAACCTACATAGAATAGATCTAGCTAAACAATAATACACACATTTGTAGAGATAATTTGAGAAAGAAGAAGAAGGAGAGAAAGAATAGAAGAATTCTCATTAACCGTTATGAAAAATGCATAGTTTACACATGATATACTCTGTATAGCTCAATGAGTTCACACTGGAGGTGAACCAATGCACCATAGTGGTGGTATAGAGTGATCTGTACACACACCAATAGTTATGAGAGTGAACTGCCACCTAGTCTAGTCTCTCAGGCAGGTAGAGGAGTGAATTGTCAGCTAGTTGAGTTAACTAGTCAACTAGTCTTCAATTAACTGAATGAACAGAGAGTAGTGAGGAGTTAACTCAGGGAATCAAGGCTAATGCACCAGTTTGGTGATGATCCCAAGGAAAGGTCAAATTAGCATGGTGATGATCCCAATGTTGCATGGTGATGATCCCAATGCAACATCTAAACTCAACTCAACTAGTCAAACTGAAGTGTCAACTGAAAGAGAATATTCTCCAGGTGGAATATTCTCTCCTAAAATATAGGAGACTAGATAATGACTAATTATGACTAATAAAAAAGGAAAAAAATTAGGAAAAAGAAATCCTAGGTGTGTGTGAATTAACTCCAACAACACTATCATCTGATAGCATCAACCGCATCATCTCTCAAAGCCATACTCCATCCGAGTAATCAAGCATGATGCTAAATAAGTCACTCACTCCATAGAGTGATACACAGACCATTCTTATAATCCAGACATACATCCTAGAAGAATGATTGTCCCAACAGATGCTAAAATATACACCATGGACTACAGAGACCATTCCTATAGGAATGTCAATATAGGAATATTTTCTAATCGAGTCATATGTACCATAGATATTCGTCTCAACCTATATGCCTTAGAAAATATTGATCTTGAACCATTTTCCTAATCGGGCCACATTCTTTGCCTTAGGAAAATATTAGTCCATGACATGTCGAAAAATTTTCAACCTGGACCATTCTCCATAAGGAGAATACCCGTCCACCAGCAATCTATTCTATCTGGAAAATTCTCTGCTCGGAGAATGTCTGTCCACAAGCACACTGACTATCCATCTAGATGATAATGATTTTCAACACTAATGATAGTCTACATGGCAATCAGAACAATTTCATTCAATAGAACACAAATGTGTCTATCCAAAGTAGTACACAACTACAATCCAGTGGTCCACTACCACACCAAGTAGCACACAACTACTTAATCAGTGACACATAGTCACAACCAGTGGAACACATCCACCACAGTAGCATACATCTATTGTCCAGAGACATGTTGTCTCCATAGAAATCATATCATCTGATATCAACCTGCACAAGAAACAATATCATGATATCAATTGAGTTATCTGGGCCATTCTTCCACTCACATATGTGAGATATGGAAGAGCATCTTCCCTCAGAAAGTAAAACATCAACCATGGGCTATCTAGACTATTCTTCTCAAGCATAGAAGAATAATTGTCCCTGATTTCTGAGCCTAGACCATTCACCTAACTGGGCCATTCCTCCAGCACTAAACATAGTGCTACTTGGATATAATGAGTCTTCCTTAGGGAATTCTTGTCCCTGATTTTTGAACATGGACTATTCACCTAATTGGACCATTCCTCTGGCACTAAACATAGTGCAACCTGGAGAGAATGAGTCTGCCCTAGGGAATGACTATCCAGACCATTTCTTAATGGAAATGACTGTCCTACACCAACCTCCAAAATGGACCATTCTTTCAAACTGCTCACAACTGTGAACTTAGAAAGAAAGAATGCCCAACGAGGCGGACCAATCTAAAAGACCACTACTCAGAGTGATTGCTAAGAAGAATGATTGTCCTAGACCATTCCCCCACATTGACCACAAGGGGAATCGTTGTCTATGGTACATCAAAAATCTATCGAACCATTTTCATTACGAAAATGACTGCCCAATATGGACCATTTTTTGAACTGGAAAATGCCTGTCCATCAGAAATATCAAACCACTTTCCGAACTGGGAAGGAACCACTCATCCTCGACCATTTTTTGAACTGAAAAATGACTATCCATAAATGAATAACACATCAATGCTTCCTCCCAACCTAGGATTAATCTCTTCCTTTTTCAATAAGGAAGTCGTCTCCACGAGCTCCAACTTGTTTCTTGAGAACACAAACTTTTTCATCTTGGACAGAGGCTTTACCAAAAATATCTGCTATCGGCTCATCTGTGAAGATATATTGGAGAACCACATCTATTTTCTGGACTTCATCACGAAGATCTCAATGTACTTCGGTCTATAGAGAACACTGGTTTTCTCTGAAGGCTTCATATATATCTAATCATTAATATATATCATGGTTGAATTCAACACTTTTTTTTTCCTGCTAGCTCATGACATCATGGCAAGGCTCAAACTGAAACATATCCAAGTAGCACTTCTTCTTTCATCATGATATTTTTTCATGGATTAGCAATCCATCATCCTGAACTTCTAAGTAACCATTCTGATACATTATCTCTGTTATAGAAAGTTTTCACTATGATTTTGTTGTGCATGAGAGGATTTTCACCAAGTTGTTTGAATCCATACAAGATATTCTTCCATCTGCATACAAGGGTGTCTTTCTGGTATACCTCAAAACCTTGAGGTTGCTCTACATACGCTTCTTTTTCAATTACTTTGTTGAGGAGAACAATCCTTACATTCATCTGATGTAAACTCCAACCCATGGATATTGTAGAAGATATAATGGCTTAGGTAGAGGTATGTCTGGTTATTGGAACAAGCTATCATCATAGTCTTCTCCCTCCGCCCGGGAGAACCTCTAGTTATGAATCTCACAATTCTTCCATTCATAAATATTTCATACACTGTTCTTCATCACAACTTCCATTTCTTCTGCTGGTTCAAACCAAGTTGGTAGTCTTGTGATTCTCGATATAATGACTGGTTGTTATGTCTTTTCTTTCTCTCTTGGAATATTTATGTTCTTCCTCATGTTTCTCTTTAGTTCTTGGGCCCATGGAGTTTTCTATATATTCCATTCCCTGGATATTCAAAATTATTCCTTTCATCATAGGATCATGGATGTAGATGGACAACCAGGGATACTTTAAGGCTTATTTTTGAATAAGAATTTTTCTAAAGTCAAATTGAACACATGTTGCTTTTCATGGCTGTTACTATCAATGGGAACATGGATAGATACTTCAATGGATCATATTATTTAGGATTCGGTCCCTCCTAATCTTGCTTCATGCATGAATGCATCCTCTTCTTTTGGAATTATATAATCGGCTCCGTCCATCTAAGAGAGTCCATGTTTATGTTTACATCCTTATTGCCTTCTGCAAAGTGTCACAAGTCTTGTAATTTCCGCTTGATTGCTGACTTCTTTCTGTTTTTACTTCTTCCAAGTTTCTTCAAGTTCAATTCTTATCTTATAGTTTTTACTTATGTAATATCTTCCACAGGAATTGTTACCAAGGATTTTCAATGTACTTCATATTTTCATGTGTATTGCTTGAGTTGTAGTCATCGTGATAGCAATCCTTATCTTGTTATTCTTCCATAGGTATTGTTTCTCTTTGAACATCTTATATTTTAAGAAATATATATGCAAGATATGTACAGAAACTATGTAAACATGGTATGTACAAGAATTATGAAGAGTATTGTTACCTTGTCTTAGAAGAAGAAGTATGTTTTACCCTGCTTGGCCTTCTTTCATGGTTCTCTTTCTTCAGCAATTGTTGCTTCGTCTGTTTCCTTCCTTTTCTTTAACTCAGGACAATGGTTCCCGTAATGACCATATTTTCGATAGTTGTAGCATTGTATCTTTTACATATCCTTTTGTTGATTTTGGTTTCTTCCTTGAGCCAAACTTCTTCTTATTTATGAAATTATTGAACTTTGCTATGAAAGCTTGATCATCATATTCCTTTTGGTATTTCTCTGTTGTGCTAATCCTTGATTCTTCTTGTGCACAAGAAGTCCAAAGTTCTTCAAATGTGGGATACCCCTTTCTTATGTTCATGCTTTCGGAAAATGCATCCCATGTCTTGGGAAGGACTTTGAGTACTATATTTACCAGTTCCTTCTCTGAAATGATTTCTTCATTAGCTTGTATTTGATCTCTTAACTGAGAGATTCTCACAAGGTATGATGTTATGCTGTCATCATCATTCATTTTCATGTCATGGAGCTCATTCTTCAGACTCATTACTTGTCCAATGTTTTGGACAGAGAAGAGGTTTGTTAGGGCATCATACATCTTCTTAGATGAGTCAAGATGGGAGATGTAGGGTATCAAGTGGTATTTTACAGAGTCCACTATGATACTCATGGCATTGATGTCATTTTCTTTGAACTTCTCCATAACTGCAACGTTATGAGATTCCTTGTCTTTTCCTTCTTCGAACTGTGGTTCCACGATCTTTCGTTTCACGATATCCAATGCTTTATTCTTGGAATGGATGAGATAAATCCTTGTCTTCCATGCTCTGAAGTTAGAAGCCCTTTCTAACTTATTTTCTGACTTCATAGACTAAGTCATGACTGCTTTGACTTGTTCAACCTTTGACTTTGACCAAAAACTCAAACTTGGCATCTTAGCTTGCTAAGAGTACTAGGAGCTGTGCTGGATTAGGGAGCACTAGGATATCCAAAAATTAGGTCAATGTAACACCCTGTTTCCCCCAGTCTGTTAAAATAACTATACTGGCCAAGAACTATGGCAAACTCAAAGATGTGAATGTGTGATTTGAATGGACCTTAGTAAAAAGGTCCATGAATGTAAATAATGTTA
>ML807556.1:177095-190288 GCA_009831015.1 Picea engelmannii
CTAGATCAATCAATGTGTTAGGCAAGGCAACACCATTGATTTCTATGGTTACTATTGGGTTCCCTCGATCACTATACTTGGAAGGCATTTCTGTTATAAATTCAGATAATTGCCCTACCACCCATATGACAGGAGGTTCCTTTGTCTTTCTCCCTGGATTTTTAATGCAAAGGTCCCTTATAATTTTAGCATAGATAGGTATGTCTTTAATGGCCTGTAGTAGTGGGATCTTTACACATATATTCTGGAGTTCAGTCTCTAGATTATGTTCTATAGGTTCCTTAGTTTTCTTTACGAGCAACCTTTCTGGGTAAGGGGGATTCATTTCATGGGGTGTTTTTGCTGCAAGGGAGTTGGGAGAAGGAATTTCTTGTGGTACTGGAGTGTTTCTTTCTTCATTCAATGGATCAGTCATCTGTTCTTTTCTTTGAACCATTTGGACATTTATTTGTTCTTCTTGGTTTGTGTGATTATTCACTTGTTCTTCTTGAATAACCATAGTGGGATTTGTTTTGTTTACAATCCTTCCTGATATTAATTCAATTCCATTAAACAGAGCTGACATTATTACATATGTAGGAAAGGTTTGTTCTTCAACATTTTGTATAGGTTCTGTCGGTCTATTATTTGGGTTAGGGATAGGTTGTGTAGGAATAGGGGTAGGCTGAGGAGGGTTTTGGATGGGTGAAACTTGCATTGGTTGTTGCATATTTGGATTCATGGGTAGTGCAAGTGGTTTTTGTAGTTTTTGGGGTGGAAGAAGAGCAGGGGGTTAAATCCTGGGAGAAACTGTGAAATATTTGAAGGATATTGTTGATAGGTGGGAAAATTTGTTGGTTGAAAGGGGACATTCCCATATACAAGTCCTCTCCACCCTTGTTTCCAAGGTTGGGTTTGTGTCAACCAATGAGGATAAGACATGGGTACCCATTGCTGTTGGGGGTATTGTGTAATTGGGTCAGCATACATGCTGGGGTTTTGCTGTCTCCATGGTCTCATAGGAGGGTAGGATGTCTCAGGTTCTCCTCCTCCCTTGACCATGGCCTTGAGTCCAGGAAGATAAGGCATTCATTAGTAGGATGGTCCTTTGTGCAAAGACCACAGATTTCAATAACATTGAGGGGGCATTCCTTTTCAGGGTGTTTCCTCCTACACTGATGACAGAAAATTGCTAACACAACATTTTCTTCCTCTTGTTTTCTTTTAATTTTCATGGTATCTAGTTGGGAACTGATGGTGTTTAGGATATCTATTTTAAGGTTTTCCAATAGATTTCCTAGTTCAATCCTTGTGACACCTCCAGATGTGGGTTTAGCAATTCTTTTGGTAGGGTCCCTTATACTTTTCCCCATTTTAGCTTGACCACGAGAGTATATTTTACAATACTTTGCTATGTCTGCAAATGGCTTTTGGTATATGTCCCCAGAACTCATGAGGTTTAACACTTCAATGCAATCATCCCTCACACCCTTTAGAAAGACAGTCCTAACTGTAGTTGTATCTAAGGAAAACTGCTTAGTCTTTTGGTAATTGTATAAGAACCTCTCTAGGTAGTCTTCTAAGCTTTCTTCTTCCGATTGTTGCATTTTGAATATATCATTCCTAGCATCCCTAGGTCTGCAAAAATCTTGGTATTTCTAGAGGAAGGTCTCCTTCATACCATCCCAAGACAAAATTGTGTGTTCCCCTAAGCTCATGAACCACCACAGTGCCGAATATTTTAGTGTGGCAGGGAAAAGTTTTAATTTTTGAGCATTATCTATGTAGTTATAGCTCCTACACAATATGTCAAATTCAAATAAAAATGAGTCAGGGTCTTCTGTCGACATACCTCAGAAATGAGGAAGTGAAGATAATAGAATGTTCTTCATAGCGATGTCTTTAGAAATATCCAGTATGGGGAATCCAAATGTCTCTGTTTCATTGACTATGTTTCCCTCTTCTTCTGCCATGTTTCCAAGCAATCTGTAGGGAGGTGGTTAATTTTCTCCACTGAGTGATGGTTCCACCACTGGGTTACCTGGTATCTTTGGCTGTTCCAAGGTTTTGTGTGGCCTCCCAACAATAGATGCAACCTCCTCTATTACCACCTCTTCTTCTTTTCCAGTTTCTCCTTTGGATGGGGTCGCTAGTGCTTCCTCCCTTTCTTTCTACCTTATGTCTTTAATCTGAACAATGGCTTCATATCTAGTGCCTTTTGCTGTTGTTGTAATTGATGCCTTTGAGCTCTCTCCTCTGAGAAATTTTCCTGCATGAGTTTTCAATGAGTTAGTATAAGGGGGGGTTTTCTTTGTTGTTTTCTTTTCTAGTTTTTCTGAGATTTTAGGAGCAATAAATCTACCTTTATTATCCCTATACCTACTCATAAAAAAATGAAATAAATGAAAACACAAATTCCTAATTAGAGGTAGGAGGACAACCTAACTTTGGAGCAACCCCACCAAAGTGGATGCACAGGTTCTTACCTTTTGTCTTACTGTCTTATCTCCACCCTTAGATTATCCTCGAATCCAATCCAATACTTCATCAAACCAATAAAAAATATGCTACATGTTACCGTTTACAACTCCCTGGCAACGATGCCAAAATGTTGGTGCATAAATATGTTCAATGTATATCTCACACTCATTTAAATGTCAATCCGGGATTTGTAATCGAAAGAGTTGTTACACTATATGTGCCGAGAACAAGTAACCTACCTAAGTCTATTGTATATAGGAAATAATTAATAACATAAAAATCTTGTTTCTAAAATTTCTAAATACTTCAAAGTATTCTTTGAACCTAGAAGAGAAAACTGATAATGAACTTAAACAAACAGTCAATCAAAGAGATGTTGTCCTAGAGAAACAAGTCTGTTCATTTTAGGTGCTTGAATTAAAAAGATGAACTTTAAGAAGCTTGTCTCTTGTAGCAATTAAAACAATCAATTCCAACCATTCTCGAAACGAAAGCCAACTTTAACCTTATGTAATTCAATCAAACCAACACAAGGGAAGTTCAGTATAACTGAAAGACTTTATTACAAAACATGAAGATGAAATATAAAGTCTCCTGGTCCCTTGCGATACTAGGTCTACTACAGTCATAAACTCAAAATATCAGTCCCAAATTTCAAATTATGAAATAGCTACCTTCAACATCTGAGAATGAAATGTCTATTCAATCCAACACTTGCTCATTCACAACAATCCAAAATGATTAACTCAATGCTCAATCCTGAAAATGAAGTAAAGACCAATCACACACACACTGCTGTAAACTATCCACACAAACACACAGAAGGTATACAAGGAGGTTTACCTTAGTTGGGGCGGTGGGCCCTTGCCGAACCAACAAGGAACATCTTAAGGAAGTAACAGACTAAAACTTTTCACTCACTTCCAAGAATTGACATAAAAGATCTTCTATATTAATTCAACTGGTAAATTGAATCAACAACCTTTTACTTCATACATGACAATGATAAGTATTGTCTGGTTCTTACAGTGTATTTTTACATTCGCTATTATTCCTCTATTTATCATCTATACAACATTCCTTATATAAGGTAAGCTGATACTATCAATATCTATGGGTAAACATTAAACAGTTTGAGAGATTTCACATTTAAGATTTACATCGAATTTTTAGGAATCGACTCCATCCTCATGACATGAAGTGCATGAGCGACGGAGTCTCTTGCAACTGGAAAATTGACTTGGGCACTCCTATCCAACTGTCTTCTTGAAATCTTCACCATTATTTTGGTCCAACTGGCACATTCTAGAAACATAGGTTTTGGTACCGGATTGCACACAGTCGCGAGTTTAGTACTGGAATAGAGCAGAGTAGGTAGTACTAGAATAACACATGTCTTGGTACCGAAATGGATTTGGTACCATATTACACGGTGTCTGGTAGTGCCAGATAGACTGCTCATAAATCAAATCATTAGGACTATACAAAATAAAACACTTTCAATCGAATTAATTTAAGAAAGTTAAACAAACATGCTTTAAATCATCAATTACCTCTTGTGGACATGACATAGCTATTAGGCATGTGTTTTGGGAGGGAGTAGTCAAGTATAGGTTTATAACAGAGGCAAAAAGGCTTAGATATAGGGTAATATAGGGCATTATTTATATCAAAATAGAGACTCAACAATTTGCTTTTGCTTATTGTCATGATTAAGTTGATTTTCTTTAAGTAGGGTTTTAATTTGCTTTCTTAGGACTATCCATTGATTCTTTGTTCAAAAGTTACTTAGGGTAAATAATTTAAGTTTATTAGTAGGGTTTGATCATTAATAGTCTTTTCTTAAGTAGATTATCCCTTAGATAGCCCATTTCCTTAGTTAGACTATACGACCTCTAGCCTTTCTGCCTTGGCACATATAGTGCTACAACTCTAAGTTTACTTACCCCAGGTTGACAATTTAATTGAGGGTTTTTAGTGTGTTTTTTAGTGCATATAGAACACCCATCATTTTTGGCGTCGTTGTCGGGGAGTTGTCTCAAGGTAGGAAATATTTAGGAATTAGATCATTTCTAAACATTAGCATTAGTTTGGTGGTGGGGGAACTTTAAGATGAGAGGTAAGAACCTGTGCATCTACTATAGTAGGTTCCCCCAAACCCAATGGTAGTTTTTCTTTTTTGTTTTGGTTTTCTTTCTTGAATAGACCTAGAGACCCAAAAGGTAGATACATTAAATCTAAATCAGAACTTTCAACAAAGGTTCCTTCCAATATTTTTGGGGCAAGGAATGTTCCACTTATAAACTCCATAGATCGATATCGAAAAATAGGATCTAGCTCAACCCAAAGAGCTAAAGATGTCTCTTAAGAGACTAAGACAGAGAGCACTATAGAACAAAAAATTGAAGCATCAGTGATAGTGGAACAAGAGGCAAGACCACTCGAGCCTTCTTCATAACCAAAAAATACAACCTTTTCTTTTACACCACCACCAAGAGATCCTAACTTTGAAGACATCATAGACCCTGAACAAGTGAATATTTTGTTTGGTAGTTCAGCCAACGTAATTATCTCTCAAATTGACATAGAAACTTTGGCACCAATAATCTCAATCGGCTCGAGTAGAGTCCCAAACATTCAATCAGTAGGAAGACCTTTCCATCAGAGGGAAACCTTGTTTTCTTGAAAGATAAAACCACGTAGGTACTCTCCTTTTGGAAACCAAACCAATATGGATAATCAAGAGGATCATAACAATGTAAGACACGGGGAGGAAGAAGAAGCTGGAAATCAAACCAAAACTACCTTCGGGTTTCCAATTTTGGACACCACCCCAAATGTCAATATGAAAAATATTCCCCTCTCAGCAGCGCCCGCCTTTTACGGTAAAAACAATGAAGATCCAGATACCTTCCTATTTGAGTTCGACATCTTGTGTAGAAGCTACAACTAACAAGATTCCCAAAAACTAAAACTCTTTCCTGCCACCCTCAAGGACTCTGCACTAAGATGGTTCATGGGGTTGGGAGAATCCAGTATTAGGTCTTGGGAAGCCATGAAATATATCTTTCTTAAAAAGTGCCAAGACTACTGCAAGACCAAAGAATCTCGTAACGATATTTTCAAAATCCAACAATTAGAAGACGAGAATCTTGAGGACTATATGGAATGGTTTGCAAACATCTCCCATAAGTCAAAATACTATGACCTCCCAGACGATGCAATTAGGGATCTTTTTCTTAAGGGAATTTCAGAAGAATACCTAGATATGCTTAACTTGATGTCATCAAGTGACATCTCTCATAAACCATTCTCCGAAATATGTGAAATGTGTAAGAATTACTCGAGGAGTAGAGCTAAAACATGAAAGAATGTTTGGGACCCTTATAATAGACACTTAAAACCAGTTAGTTCGGGTGGTATCACAAGAGCAGAGATATGGAACCTTTTAGAGAACTTCAAGTCATATATCTTAAGCACAATAGGTTCCCAGTTGGACACCCTAAAAATTACAGAGAAACAGGAGGAGGAAAATGCAAGAATGAGCATATATTTCCCAAAATGTAGAAGGAAGCATTCCTCAAGGGAATGCCCATTAGATAACATTTCAGTTTGTGGCTTCTGCACAATAGACCATTCAACTGAGAAATGTCCATCATTTCTCGGTTGTTAGCCATATATAGGAGTGGGGATCTTGGGGAATCCTCTTATGCACATTGGAGGCCATGGCAGCCTAGGAACCAACCCACATACCCAGATCCACAATCTCAAGTTCCACCCTATTATCAACAACAATAATAGTGGAACTCACCAAGTTGGAAAAACTAGTCTACACAGTACCAACCTCCTTGGCTTCAATGGTGGAGAGGAGGGCATAACCAAGGGAACCCTCAAGCTCCACCTATCCCTATTCTCAACCATCCTTATCCTCAGTTTTCACTGAACACTCTGCAACTTCTGCCAGGTTTTGTTCCACCACCTTTATGTCCTATTCCACAACAAAAACCACAACAATATCATAATGCAAGCTCCCCAAGACCGACAGTATTACCAACACAACCAGTGCCCAATACCAATAACATTCCCACTCAACCTCTTCACACCGTTGAGATGCAGACCTTCCCAACATATGTTATTACTCTTGTTCCATTACAAAATATTCAACTGAGGTCGGGAAAAGTTCTAGACAGGTAGATACCTTCAGTAGTCATCCAGGAAGAAGAAAAAGAGGAAACCCCGAAACAACCCATAGATGACACTAGGTGGGAACATGTTATTATTCCTAAGGACCAAGAACCCAAGCTTCCCCAAAATGAACCTTCACAAATTACGAAGGCCCCTCCTTATCCAGAAATATTAGTAATCGAGAAACCTACCACCCGACCGGAATTTGACATCTTGAATGAATTGAAGAATATTTGTGTCAAGATTCCCTTGCTACAAGCCATTAAGGATATTCCAATCTACAATAAGGTAGTCAAATAATTGTGTATTAAGAAGCCAGGTAGGAAGCATAAGGACCCTCCCACAGTACATTTGATAGGAGAACTTTCTGAGTATATATTAGAGCAACCTAAGGTAGCAAAATATGGGAACCCAGGAAATCCCGTAGTGACCATAACCATTAATGAGGTCTACATTGGAAACACTCTCATAGACCTAGGGGAAGCCATCAATGTTATGACCCTACTACCTTGGAGAAATTACAGTTACAACCTCTTCTTAGGCCTACCCCAACCATTTTGGAATTAGCAGATAAGACTAGGGTTATACCTGAAGGAATTTTGGATGATATCATAGTTACTTTAGACTCATGGGAGTACCTAGTAGACTTTATTTTTAGTCACTCAAAGGATCCTACCAAAGGCCATATTTTCATTTTGGGAAGACCTTGGTTAGCCACGACCAATGCATTTATTGGTCGTAGAGAGGGAGAAATGACCATCTCAAATGGACTCTCTATCTAGAAGCTCAACATATACCCTCCAGCTCAACCTATCATGGAGAATATATGGTGTCTTGAATGTCCATACAAGAATGAGGACTGGGAAGAATATGTCGTATCAAGTGACCATGCCTGGGCACTTCAGGAGCACACAATGGAAAATGTGCTAAACCAGTTCATTTCTGCTATAACATGTGTTGATTTTCCACAATCTTTTCCCTAATTTGAGTACATGTTTGGGGAAGAATTTTAGGAACAATTGGACCCATCCATTTTGTCTTCGACATCTTTTATCTTTGAGATAGATGAGTGTGCTATGTCTTATACGATGCCCTATGAGATTAGTCTAGAGAAATGTTTACATATAAACTCCGGGCTACATGCAGGCCAACAAAAACAGTTAGTAAGTATCCTTAAAGAACAAATAGGAGCATTCTCTTGGGAATACACTGACATGAAGGGTATACACCTTGACAAATGTATCCATCACATATACACACAGGGTGAAGTAACACCTGTTAGGCAACCCCAAAGAAAGATGAACCCAACACTCAAGGATATAGTAAAAGAGGAGATCCAAAAGTTATTAAATGTAGGATTTATTTATCCCATCTCCGAAAGTAAGTGGGTATCCCTGCTTGTAGTGGTTCCAAATAAAGTGACTAGGAAATGGATAATTTGTGTTGATTTTCGGGAGCTCAATAAAGCCACTCTAAAAGATTACTTTCCTCTTCCTTTCATTGACCAAATTTTGGATACCCTGTCTAGAAAGAAGTATTTCTCCTTTTTAGATGAGTACAACGGGTACAATCAAATTCTCATAGCACCCAAGGATTAGGACAAGACAACCTTTACTTTTCCTTGGGGCACCTATGCCTATAGGGTTTTACCATTTGGATTGTGTAATGCTCTTGCCACATTTCAACGAGCAATATTAGGGATATTTGCTGATCTTATTCATGATTGTGTGGGTATACATGGATGACTTCACAGTATATGGAAATACTTATCAAGAATCCTTAGATAACTTAGAAAAAGTCCTTATCAGATGCCAAGAAATGAACCTGTCTCTAAGTCATGAAAAATGTAAAATGTTGTTGACTGAAGGAGTGGTTCTAGGACATCATATTTCATCTGAAGGGATAAAAGTCGATCCTACAAAGATTGAGGTCATCGTTAGACTTCCACCCCCCAAGACTCAGAAAGAGGTGAGAAACTTTCTTGGACATGTCGGATACTACCAGCGGTTTATTGAAAATTTTACAAAGATTGCTGCACCCATGTTTGGATTGTTAATAAAGGATGTTGATTTTGTTTGGACTGAGTAGTGTCAAACTGCCTTTGAAACCCTGAAAGCTAAGTTGTCTGTGGAACCAGTTCTTAGAGGCCCAATTGGAATCTCCCATTTCACATATCTACTGATGCCTCCGACACCTCAATAGGAGGATTATTAGGGAAGAAAGAAGACCAATAGTCCTATACCATTTATTTTGTAAGCAAGAACTTGTTCCCTGCCGAGCTAAACTACAAAGTTACCGAGAAGGAATTCTTGGCAGTAGTTCATGCTATCAATAAGTTTTGTCATTACATTACTGGTTATGAAGTATTTGTACATACATATCATTCTACCATTAGATTTCTCATGAATAAACCCATAACTAATGGCTGAGTGACTAGGTGGCTCCTACTATTGCAAGAGTTTAATATCACCATGCTTGACCGACTTGGAAAGGAGAATTTGGTATCTGATTTTCTTTCATGAATAAAAAATGAGGATGATGATATTCCTGTAGATGATAGTTTCCCAGATGAGCACCTTTTTTCCCTCTCTGTAAATACCCCATGGTTTGCAGATATGGAAAACTATCTGGCTACTAGGAATTTACAGTCTCATTTGTCACCTCATGAAAAGCGTAAAATTATTACGCAAAGTCCCAATTACTCTTGGGTTGGTCATGACCTTTTTCGTACAGGTCCTAATTTGATTATTTGTATATGTGTTCGAGAGGATGAGGTACCATAAATACTATGAAGTTGTCATGATGGATCATGTGGTGGCCATTTTTCCAACAAACGAAAAACATATAAGGTATTACATTCGGGTTACTATTGGCCTAACATTTTCAAAGATGCTGCCAAGTATGTGAGGAGTTGTGATAGTTTCCAAAGGATAGGAAGACCTACATCAACTAACGAAATTCCCTTGCGTGCCCAAGTTATGATAGAACCTTTCGAAAAATGGGCCCTTGACTTTGTAGGACCAATTTCACCCATGTCCCATAAGACGAACTATATTTTGGTTTGTACAGACTATGTCACCAAGTGGGTAGAGGCAAAAGACCTATTTAGGGCTACAGAAAAATCTGTTGTCGAATTTATTTATGAAGACATATTTACCCACTTTGGTGTCCCTCGTGAAATTGTTACAGACCAAGGAACTCAATTCACTTCCAAGCTAATGAGAGAGCTAACAGAGAAATATGGGATTAAACATTGTAAATCTTCTCCATACCACCCATAAGCTAATGGTCAGGTAGAATATAAAAACAAAGTTCTGGAAGCTATCTTAACCAAGACTGTTCAATTACATCACTGGGATTGGGCTGATAGACTTGCATAGGCTTTATGGGCATATCAGACCACCTGGAGAAACACCACCGGACATACCCCTTATGAACTAGTGTACGGGAAACGAGTACTTCTACCAATAGAATTCCAAGTAAGGACCTTCCGTATTGCTGCAGAATTGGGAGTAAACTTAGATGAGGCTCAGAAACAATGAGCCCTACAATTGAATGAGTTGGATGAGATCATGCAAGATGCCATCCAACGAATAATGTTAGTCCAAAACTAGAGGAGCAAGTGGCATGACAAGTTTATTAAGAAGAAACACTTCCAATCTGGTGATTGGGATTTGTTGTTTGATTCCCGATTTAAGACCTTCAAAGGAAAACTCACCACCCGGTGGTTGGGCCCTTACGAGGTAGTCACTGTATATAACAATGGGGCTATGAAAATCAAAACAATTGACAATGGACAAGTCTCCTTAGTAGTAAATGGATACCGACTCAAATTTTATCATAAGCCCATTTCCAAGGAAGACTTTCTACAGGTCATGTCAACTGACAAGGCATTGGCCTTAGTAGATGGGGAAGTGCCCCCTTGTTCTTGAATGTTTTATTAATTTTCTACTGTACATATGTAAATAATTTTGAATTTTGTTGATAAGCAATTCTAGAGATTTCTATAAATATTTATCTCACCAGGGGTAGACAATTTCAAGGCAATATAAAAGAAGGATTTCTCTTCAAAATATTGCTATATTTGAACCTTGTTGTCTGCTAAGCATCAAATGAATAATGACTTGCTGTATTTAGCCATATTTTTGTAAAGATTTTCATCTTCTCTTTTTCTTAAGGCATTTTAAAAAGTAGGTGCTCTTGAAAATCTTCACCACTATATAAGGAAGTGATACCATAACCATCAAGCTTAGAGGTCTCTTGTATAGTTTTCCCAAGAAACCTGGGTAAGTGGGTAAATTATCTTTATTAAAGAGTAACAAGGAGGTCTGGTCAACGGTTAGTCATGGAAACATCACAATAAATTACAAAAGAAGAAAGTGAGTTGAGCCTAGAGATACCTTTCTGTTCTTTCTCAATGGTACCATCCACTACACATTAAATAGCTTAATTATATCATATATTTAGATAGGCTATGTTCTCTTAAGTACCTATTACATCAGGAAAATCACTAAGGAATATATAATGGAAAGTCATCCTCTAGAATAAATACCATCCCAATTGAAAAAAAATAAAGAAAAAGTTGTTTTTTAAGCTGTCCCCCCATCTTCTTGCACAAAGCAATCTTATACTAAAATCTTAAAATATGGAGGGCCAGTCTCTGAGGGTGTAAGAGGATAACCTGCCGGGATACTGAACATGTCTGCTGGCAGCGGGTACCGACATGTGGTATGACTAGTTAAACCCGCCAGAGTACTGAACAGGCTTGCTGGCAGCTAGGCATTCTACCTAGCGAGGATGGTAATCTGACAAAAATAAATAATAAATTTAAACTTTTCTTGATGTACGACATTACTTGTAGACAAAGTTGACATGAAGTATGTATGGTTAAGTTAAGGTTAATGAACTCCATAAATTTTCCATTGGGAGCTAACTTTGAGACTATCTTGAAACTCTCTTTCCTACCTCTTCTTATCTATATATAAGATCTCTTATCCTATAGGTGGGGCCATCTTTTAACCGTCTCGTCAGACCAATCTGTGAAATTTATCTCTACACTTAACAAGCTGTAAATCTTCCGCTATTGGGAGAACTAACTAGTTTCCTATATTTTTGATTGTTAGGTGTCACAATACTTAAGTGTGGGGGAGGGGTTCATGAGTTGACAAATGATCATTTCCTAGAGAAGTAAATATTTGTAAAATATTATGTATTGTTTTCATGATACAGCTTATTACATCAGCAATCATTTTATTTTTGAAATGCTAAATTTCCCGTGTGTTATAAATTGTTGTACATATCCTTAACATACCGCTTTATTGGTTTATTTTCATTATAGGCTGTTCATTGTAAGAATTGAAATTACATGCCTTATGAGAGTGGATTGAGTAAGCATGGTGGAAAAATCAACAATAATAGAACACTCTTCCTCTACTCTTAATCACTATGACTGTCAAAACCATTCCAAGACTGCAGGCTATCCATTACAGGAGGAAAAAAAATGCATTTAGCATAGAGGTACCATATGGAGTGCCATATGGATTTCCATATGAAGTGTTGTATGAGGTGCCATATGAAGTGCCATATGAGGTGCTGAACGAAGTTCCATATGACAATATACACCAGTAATTGTCCACAATTTTAGGTAACCAGGAATTGATGACATTTAATTGAATTAGTTCATCGCAATCCAGATCAAATGATGCAAACCTTAGACATTTTCATGATCAAATGTCCAAGTCAAAACACTTGGACATTGATCTAACTTCTTATCATTATGATTTCCCCCAAAAACATGCCTTCAAATTCGAAATCGCTCACACATGGAAACTCGGGCGTGCATGTGTGCAATCAATTCCACCCTAGGCACACTCATAAATGGAATTAGGTTATCCCATTATTCATCACACTCACCTCTGCTCATTTGCGTTCTCCCCTATGTTTTTAAACACACTCAGCCTTTGTTCATTTCATTCCTTGGTTCAATTGCGCTCGGCCTCTGCATAATCGTGCCCTTCCTTGGCCCGATTGCACCCTTTCTATGAATTTCTCCCTCTTTTCATTCTTTCCACACCGTCACAATGCCCAAAAGGTATGATCCCTCTTCCTACGTAGACCTCTTCACCATCGCTGAGTTTGCATAGTGCAGGGAAATATTTTTTCGCACAGGCTGGGGGCCATTTTTGTCTCACTTGCAGGGCCACGACGATGGCATCTCAATGCAATTTTCCCTTGATTTTGATGGGAATACAATGCACATGGGAGTCTCAAAGGAATCCATAAACGCAACCATGAAGCTTCCAAGAGTGGGAGATAGATGGTTTAAAAACCACCAGTTGTTGCAATCAAGGTATAACAAGGTTTTTAAACCAGAATTTCAGAATATCTCTGAAGCTAAAGGATACTCTAAGGAGTGGATAAAAGAGGAGATAATCAACCCTCTCATATTCATCACCAGGTTGATCACATGTGAAGGTATATATTCCACCTTTAAAGCCTATCACTTTTGATTGTTAGCTCACTTTCAGTTTAATAAACCATTGAATTTT
>ML807556.1:195729-209764 GCA_009831015.1 Picea engelmannii
CTTTATGTTTACAACACTGGTTTTCACAGTAAGGACTTACTGCCACTAAGATTAATGATTCGAAGTTAAAATTGAGAGAGATGGTAGATAATTTACAATAACTGATTCACCCCCCCCCTCTCAGTTATTTCATACCTGTAACAGGAAGATCCTTCTAGAAGCGGAAGCTTCTATTAGGTCTTCTTACATTTGACTTATTCTTCCTTATTGCTAGGCCTTATTAATATTGGAATTTATAACATGGAATTATATTATTCTACCTATGTGAGGGGTTAGGGAGGTTAGGTCCCTAACATGCCTTCCCCCTTGAAGAAAAACCTTGTCCTCAAAGCTTCAAATGAGGGAATTGTTGTAGAATGGTGGCCAACTCCCAGGTGACATCTGTTAGAAAGTAATAGATGTTTTCTTTTAACCATAGACAATATAACAATATTGTCACCCAACCATAGGCTGAAGCCACCCCTGAGCACCTTAACCTTGATAGAAAATGAGTCTGGAAGAAAACCCTAGGCCTAATAGCCAATCAATGTAGCGTACCTCTCTCTTCAGAGCTAGCATACAAGGAAGAAAGTACAAACCATAACCAATATAAATTCCAAGCCTAAACAAAGAATACAGGTTACAGTAGCTGCAACTGCAGCTACTCCCCAGACTTGCGCACTTACCCAGTTTCTGTAGTGTGCACTTCTTCACTTGTACAGTTGCGAGTTGTGTGTACCAAATGAGATCTGGTTTGCTGTATTTATATTGTTTTTCCTAGGTTGCCTGGGCTAACTTATCATTCTGATGGATAAACACTTAATATTAAATATTTCCTTTAGCCGACTTGTCTTCTAGGGTTATTTCCAATGCTTTAGGGTTTCTTCTTGCTTCCCGAAATATTCTATTCTCATCAGGGTTACATGTGGAGGTAAATAGCTCCTGTAGCTACCATATTATCAACACTCCCTCCTAGCTAGGGAGGTATTGAAGGCAATGGTCTTGAGCACAAACATACCATTTAATCGATATCATCATCATAACCGTACATGATATCTTATGATTATATCATGAGCATCATTAACACTATTATCTGATAGAATCAACTGCATCATCTCTCGAAGCCATACTCCATATGAGTAATCAGGAATGATGATGAATAAGTCACTCACTCCATAGAGTGATACAAGGACCATTCTTCGAATCCGGACATACGTCCTAGAAGAATGATTGTCCCAACATGTGTTAAAAGCTACGCCATGGACTACAGAGACCACTCCTATAGGAATGTCAATCTAGGACTATTTTCTAATCGATTCATATGTACCATACAGATCCATCTCAACCTATATTGCTTAGAAAATATCGATCTTGAACCATTTTCCTAACCGGGCCACAATCTGTGCCTTCAGAAAATACTAGGCCATGACATGTCAACAAACTGTCAACCTGGACCATTCTCCATAGAGAGAATACCTGCCCACCAACAATCTGTTCTATCTGGACAATTCTTCGCTTGGAGAATTTATGTCCACAAGCACACTGACTATCCATCTAGCTGGTAATCATTTTCAACACTACTGATAGTCTACATGGCAATCATAACAATGTCATTCAATAGAGCACAACTGTGTCTATGCATAGTAGTACACGACTACAATTTAATGGTACACTACCACACCAAGTAGTACATGAAGAATTAATCAGTGACACATAGTCACAACTAGTGGAACACATCCACCACAATAACATACATCTACTGTCCAGAGACATACAGTCTCCATATAAATTATATCATCTGATATCAACTTGCACATAAAACAATATCATGATATAAACTGAGTTATCTGGGCCATTCTTCCACTCACATCTATGAGATCTAGAAGAACATCTTCCCTCAAAAAGTAAAAAATCAGACATGGGCTATCTGGACTATTCTTCTCAAGCATAGAAGAATAATTGTCCCTGATTTATGAGCCTGGACCATTCACCTAACTGAGCCATTCCTCCGGCACTAAACATAATACTACCTGGATAGAATGAGTCTACCCTAGGGAATGTCTGTCCCTGATGAGAGGTCTGCTCCCTCCCAACCTGGGAGTAATCTCTTCCTTTTTCAAAAAGGAAGTTGTCTCCACGAGCTCCAACTTTTTTCTTGAGTACACAAACTTTTTCATCTTGGACAGAGGCTTTACAAAAAATATCTGCTATCTACTCATCTGTGAAGATATATTGGAGAACCACTTCTCTTTTCTGGACTTCATCACGAAGATCTCAATGTACTTCAGTATGTCTGGAACACTGTTTTTCTCTAAAGGCTTCATATAGCTCTGATCGTTACAATATATCATGGTTGAATTCAACACTTTTGTTTTCCAAGTAGCACTTCTTCTGTCATGACATCGTGGCAAGGCTCAAATTGAAACATATCCAAGTAGCACTTCTTCTGTCATCATGAGAGTTTTTCATGGATTAGAAATCCATCATCCTGAACTTCTGAGTAACCATTCTGAGACATTATCTATGTTATAGAAAGTTTTCACCACGCTTCTGTTGTGCATGAGAGGCTTTGTACCAAGTTGTTTGAATCCATACAAGATCTTCTTCCATCTGCATACAAGGGTCTCTTTCTGGTATACCTCAAAACCTTGAGGTTTCTCTACATATTCTTCTTGTTCAATTACTCTATTGAGGAGAACAGTCCTTACATTCATCTGATGTAAAATCTAACCCATGGATATTGCAGAAGATATAATGGCTCGGGTAGCGGTATGTCTGGTTACTGGAACGAGTTATCATCATAGTCTTCACCCTCCATCTGGGAGAACCTGTAGTTCTGAATATCACAATGCTTCTATTCATAAGTCTTTCATACATTGTTCTTCATCACAAATTCCATTTCTTTTGCTTGATTTTTTCTAGTGGTTTCAAACCAAGCTGGCAGTCTGGTGATTCTCGATATAATGATTGGTTGTTCTGGCTTTTCTTTCTCTCTTGGAATCTTCATGTTCTTCCTCATGTTTCTCTTTAGCTCTTGGGTCCATGGAGTTTTCTATAGATTCCATGCCCTGAATATTCCAACTTATTCCTTTCATCATAGGATCATGGATGTAGATGGACAACCGGGGATACTTTAAGGATTCTTTTCGAAGAAGACTTTTTCTTAAGTAAAACTGAACACGTGCTTCTTTTCATGGTTGATACTATCAATGGGAACATGGATATATACTTCAATGGATCATATTATTTAGGATTAGCTCCCTCCCAATCCTTGCTTCATGCCTGAATGCATGCTCTTATTTTGGAATTATATAATCAACTCCCTCCATCTAAGAGAGTCCACACTTCCGTTTGCATCCTTATTTCCTTCTGCAAAGTGTCACAAGTCTTCTAATTTCCTCTTGATTGTTGACTTCTTTATGTTTTTACTTCTTCCAAGTTTATTCAAGTTTGATTCTTATCTTACAGTTGTTACTTATGTAATATCTTCCACAGGAATTGTTACCAAGGATTGTCAATGTACTTCATCTTTTCATGTGTATTGCTTGACTTGTAGTCATCGTGATATCAATCCTTATCTTGTTATTCTTACATAGGTATTGTTTCTCTTTGAACATCTTATATTCTAAGAAATACATGTGTAATATATGTACAGAAACTATGTAAACATGGTATGTACAAGAATTATGAAGAATATTGTTACCTTGTCTTAGAAGAAGAAGTCTGTTTTATCCTGCTTGGCCTTCTTTGAGGGTTCTCTTTCTTCGACAACTGTTGCTTCATCTATTTCCTTCCTTTTCTTTAACTCGGGACAATCATTCCTGTAGTGGCCATATTTTTGATAGTTGAAGCATTGTATCTTTGACATATCCTTTTCTTGATTTGGTTTCTTCCTTGAGACAAACTTCTTCTTATTTATGAAATTCTTAAACTTTTCTATGAAATCTTGATCATGATATTCCTTTTGGGATTTCTCTTTTGCATTAAGCCTTGATTCTTCTTATGCACAACAAGTCCACAGTTCTTCAAATGTGGAATACTCCTTTCTTGTGTTCATGCTTGCGGAAAATGCATACCATGTATTGGGAAGGCCATTGAGTACTATATCTACCAGTTCCTTCTCTGAAATGATTTCTTAAATAGCTTGTAGTTGATCTGTTAACTGAGAGATTTTCACAAGGTATTATGTTATGTTTTCATCATTATTAATTTTCATGTCATGAAGCTCATTCTTCAGACTCATTACTTGTCCAATGTTTCTGACTTAGAAGAGGTTTGTTAGGGCACTGTACATCTTTTTAGATGAGTCAAGATGGGAGATGTAGGGTATCAAGTGGTCTTTTATAGAGTCCACTATTATACTCATGGCATTGATGTCATTGTCTTTGAACTTCTCCATAACTGCAATTTTCTGAGGTTCCTTCTCTTTTCCTTCTTCGAACTGTGGTTCCACGATATTTCCTTTCACAATATCCAACAATTTATTCTTGGCAAGGATGAGATCAATCCTTGTCTTCCATTCTCTAAAGTTAGAAGCCCCTTCTAACTTCTTTTCTGACTTCATAGAGTAAGTCATGACTGCTTTGACTTGGTCAACCTTTGACTTTGACCAAAAAATCAAACTTGGCATCTTAGCTTGCTGAGAGTACCAAGAGGTGCATTGGGTTAGGGCGCACTAGGCTATCCATAAATTAGGTCAATCTCTTCACTTAAGGTGCCTCAACAAGAGGGTTAGGGTTTCATTATTGCAACAAAAAATGGTAGAAACTGCAATTGTAACTGAGCAAACCCTCCCAATCTATATTCGAGTGGTTTAGACTGTCTAAAGATAGTGTGGGCCCATAACCTGTTAGAAAGTAATAGATTTTCTCATTTAACCATAGACAATATATCAATATTTTCACCCAACCGTAGCCCGAAGCCACTTCTGAGCACCTTAACCTTGACAGAGAATGGTTTCGAAAGAAAACCCTAGGCATAATAACCAATCAATGTAGCATACCTCTCTCTCTAGAGATAGCATACAAGGAAGAAAGTCCAAACTATAACCGATAGAAATTCCAAGCCTAAACTCATAATACAGGTTGTAGTAGCTACAACTACTCCTCATAATTGCGCACTTACCCAGTTTCTGAAGTGCACACTTCTTCACTTCTGCAGTTGTGAGTTGTGTGTACCAAATGAGATCTAGTTTCCTATATTTATACTATTTTTCTTGAGCTGTCTGGGCCGACTTCTCATTCTAAAGGCTAAACACTTAAAATTAAATATTTCCTTTAGTTGACTTGTCTTCTAGGGTTATTTCCAATGCTTTAGAGTTTCTTCTTGCTTCCCAGAATATTCTATTCTCGTCAGGGTTACACGTGGAGGTAAATACATCTCACAGCTACCATAATATCAACAAAATCTTTTGGAGGTGTATCTTTCCATTGGACTAACACTTCCTAGATGGTGCGCCGACGAAGATGATGCTCTCTCTGGGCCAAGATTGCTTATGGATGCAACCATATGGAACCTTCTTCATCCAACTCAGGGAGACTAGTTTGAGTTTGGAACTTAGTTCCAATCGCCTTCTTTAAGCAGGAAACATGAAAAATAGGATGGAGTTTCAAATGTATGGGTAGATTTAACTGATAGGCCACCAATCCCACACACTTGAGCACTGTATAAGGACCATAAAATTTGGGTGCAATTTTCTGGCAGTGTTGATATTTGAGTGAAGTCTGCTTATAAGGTTGTAGTCGAAGAAATACCTTGTCCCCTTCAACAAAATGACATTCAGAACAAACTTGATCTGCTTGTTTCTCCATGCGATTCTGATCCATGACTAAATTGTCTTTGAGGGCATGAAGAATGGCCTCATGGATGATAAGATTTTTGGCAACATCCTGAACCTTCGAGACCCCTAGCATATAGGAGAGAATTGATGGGGGATTTTGGCCATAGACTTCTTCAAAAGGAGTCATGCGAGCAGTTGTATGGTAAGATGTGTTGTACCAACATTAAGCTAGGGGTAACCATTGAGCCCACCGATTTTTCCGCTCAAATTTAAAACTCCTCAAATATGTTTCCAAACACTTGTTGACAACTTCAGTCTGGCCATCCATCTGGGGGTGATAGGAAGTGATGAGATGAAATTGGGTGCCCTGTAGCTTGAACAATTCTCGCCAAAAATTGCTGGTGAAAGTTGGGTCTCTGTCAGAGACAATAGAATTAGGCATGCCATGAAGCTTGAAGATATTATCCATGAATATTTTAACCACTGTGGAGGCTATGAATGGGTGTTGAAGAGAACAAAAATGAGCATATTTGGAGAGACAATATACTACCACCATGATGAATGACTTATTGCCTGATTTAGGTAAGCCCACAATGAAATCCATAGAAATATCTCACCAAATAGTAGGGGGAATCGGAAGTGGTTGGAGTGTTCCTGGAGATTTGAAAGTTTCTCCCTTGTTGCATTGACATATCTCACATTCATCCATAAAGGTGCAAATGTCCTATTTCATACCCTCCCAGAAAAAGAATGTTTGACCCGTTCATAGGTTTTGGTAAACCCGAAATGTCTAGATGTGGGGGAGGCATGAAGTTTACAAATCACTGTGGATTTAAGTTGGGATTGCTTGCATAAATACAAATGGACTTTGTAGCGAAGCTATTCATTATTCCAAGAGTACCCTGGAGAAACTGAAGAATTATGTTGCAACTGGTGGAGTAGGCTAGAAATTTTTGGGTCTTGCAACCATTCCTGACGAATAGCTTGGAGCCAATATGGTACAATCAAGGAGAGGGAGAAAAGGTACCCATATTCTTCATATTTCTGGGAAAGAGAATCAACCACTACATTATCCTTTCCCTTGTTGTAAATGATCTCATAATCATTGTTGGCCCTTGAACAAGTTTTGAGGAAATATTGATCATGGTTGACTACTTTTGGGACTTTGACAGGCTGGTCGACAATGGAGCACCCAGGCGGAGCTGAGATCGCGAGATCTCACGCATTTTGTGGGCTTTTGGACCCAAGAAAGGGTTTATTATGGTTTATGTAACAAGTTATGGGATGTCGGCCCATGGGTTTACCCATGTTTAGGCCTTTTTGTAAATGTATAAATAATTAGCTAAGCGATGTAAGAAGCCTGGATGGTGGGCTATGTGCACCATATGTTGTAAGTGTTAATGCTTGGCTTAGTGCAATGGTTGTAAGTGGATTTGTGCAAACAAGCTGTGTAGAGTGAGGCTCTGTGCCTTGACCTAATTTTAGGAAGGAGGATCTGACGTGCAACACGCAGATCTCCTGTCCTCTGCGGAGCTTGGCTCTGTGGCTTTGTGTACAGGAGCAGATGAATGTAAGAATATATAAGACAAATAAAGAAGAAGAAGCCGTTGGTGGACTGTTATAACCCTAAATTGCACTATCCTTGCTTACCTGGCATCAGGCCTACTCATTTCCCTTCATTGCCAAAGCCATGCTGAACAGACTCTTCAAAAACCTCTTAAAACAAGTAGCCCCTGCCCTAACCTAACACTGGGCGCGTTTGAACGCTGGCAGGCCTTATACTGCACGCGTTTGAACGCAGGCTGGCCCACTACAACAAGCATTTACCTAACAAAGCAAAAAATCAGGAAAGTTGCCGACGGAACGAGAAGCTTTTTGTTAGTTAACACATATAGAGGATCTGTTAAGGGATTTCGTCGTTTGCATTTTCCATAGAGCTTCATGGGTATCGAATCCGTTCAAGGTCCTCAATCATCTTTCAGACCATTTTCTCTCGATACCCTTGATAGGTTTCAGGCTTGATACCCTTCTCATTGTGGTCTACCCGACTGCCGACTGTACCCGCCTGATAGCTGTTCACGTGCTGGCAAACTAGTTGCCAATCTTTTCTAGGGACATACATGGGTGACTGCGGGGGTATATCGTGGTACCTAGGATGGACATCGGACCAACACTTTGCAGAGTATACCTGGAGGGTGCTTCCGTATTCGAGTTGCACTTGCACCGGTAAGTTTCTCTAGTGTTGGTTGTTGTAACTATTCTTCCTACTAGTTTAGTGCTTGCTTGATTTATCTTCTAGGGGCTTTATTTTAGTGCGTGTTACTGTTTGTTAATGTAGAATACCTTAGCGTGTCGTGAATATTCTCACACAGTGGAGGATTCGGAGCTCCGCCGGTCATGAAGGCTTCTTGGCCTGCCGCCGGTTATACTGGAGCCACCCCCGCCACCTTTGAGGCGGAAGCTGGACCATCAAGGGTCCTTCGAAGCAACTGGGGCTTTTGAGCCTGAACAACCCCCCGAGGAACCAGTCGCCAACCTTGGATCAGTTGAAGCCCAAAACACTGAAATCTATACATCGGTGATCGTACTAGTCCGATTTACTGAATTCCTGTCAGGGCCTCATATAGCTATGGCAACAAACGCTGCTACTTCCTCTGGGAACTCTTCCATTCCCATCACTGTTGTTACCACAGGAGAAGCTTCTCCTAAATTGCCTTTTCCGTCATTCCGGACCACCATGGCTCCGGCCGCAACTTCGTCGCAAAGTGAACCGTCCCCATCCATCGTGGCGGCCACAAATCCTTTCACAACTGGTGCGACAGGCGCTCTGTTTTCATATGGTATGCCTAGTTCAGGAACGAGTCCTGCACTCACTTCTTCCACTTTACAAACTTTGGGTCTGGGGGCAGGGAGCTCTAACGCTCCTCTGCAAGGTCAACTTGGGGGCATTCCTGTCCCTGTCAACACTGTTCCTCATGTTGGAGGTTATATCTCTCCTTCGTCCCCTTCGCTTGGTGGTCCGCATCAGTAGACCGCCGGGCAGCCCGCACACACAAGTTCGTTGGGAGCCGGGAGTCAAGGACCAACTGTGCAAACTCAGCCGGTCAGCTCATCACCGTTTGTTTGGAACGGGATGTTTGGTAACAACACTTTCACACCCACTGCTTTCCCGTCTGGGGGCACCCCCATATTTGGACAATCTACTCCGACGCAGGGTACTATTCCGGTGCCGGGGGCACATATACCAGGACCTTGGAATTCAGGACAAGGATCCATTCCCTCCACTGGATTGCTGTTCTGGGGTAATTCTTTCCATAGCCAATGGAACCCTAGACAGACTGCCATGCCTCTCCCAACCGGACCGGCATGGGGTAATCCTACCCAGAGTCCATTAAACACAATGAATTCCCAACATCCGATGTCCTTTATGGGGAATCAGCCAATGATGTCTCCTCAGATTCAAAACCCTTTCGCTGGTCAGGGCCATGGTTTCTACCAGAATCCGGGCCAGCAGCCAAACTTTTCCTGGCAACCTGGTGCCAGTCAAACTCCAGGACCCTTTTATCCAGGCTATTAGCAACAACCTAAACTACCATTTTTGGTAACATTACACTTGCCAGATTTAACACGGTTGTTAAATGATCCTATCTGTCACGATCCATGTTGGCCTCCTATGCCGACGAAGTTGCCTTCGGACATCCCCAAGTTCGAAGCCAAGCCTAACAAAAATCCAGGTGATCACGTGACCACTTTCCATCTCTGGTGTTCATCTAACTCACTGAAAGATGACTCTGTCCAGTTGCGATTGTTTCAACGCACTCTCATCGGGAGCACCGCGAAATGGTACATAGAGCTTGATCGTTCACGATATTCTACTTTTGGCGAACTGGCAATGGTCTTCCTTAACCATTTCTAGTTACCTGTAAGATACGACGCTGGCACAAAATTGCTAGCCAATTTCGAGCAGACGACATCAGACCATATCTCAGATCATATTCGAGAGTGGCGACGCTGAAAGAGTCTGATCAAAGTACTAGTCCCACCAACATTCCTGCTGGAATGGTTCATTAAGTCCTTGGTCCCACAGCTGTCCAAAGACGTCGCAACATCCAGAGTCTTCTCTGAATAAGATGCCATTATGAGGGCTCAACAGTTTGAGCTTATCTATTCTTAGTCCGGTTTTTTATACACCATCTTACCAGATGCGCCATGTTCAATACTGGAGAAAACTAGACAGAGAGCTGGACCACATGCCGATGGTATATTTGGTTCGGCACACACTAATCCCACTGAGCAATTGAACAAGCAATTGCAACAGTTATCCATACAACACTCAGCGGCCAGCCAGACTACTGCTTTGGTTGCTCCGCCTACTCAAACGTCGGAAGTACACTCCGTGTAGACAACTAACCCCAAGGCCAACCAGCATCCCGAAGGGAAGAAGAAACAACGCAAGAAGAGTAAGGGGGATAAAAAACAAACTGATAATGCTGGCGAGGGCACCACGGAAAAGAAGAGGGTGAGGTATCCATGCAACCTATGTGCGGAAAATCACCCAACCCATCTATGCCCTCGATTTGCAGAGGCCCAGAAGTTTGTCACACAGCAACAACAAGCTGTGTTGACTAATCCCTTTCAGCATGGGCAAAATTTAACTCAAGCCTCTGCAAGTGGCGAAGGGGGCAGCCAAGAAAACTGCCCTCCTCCAAATAATCCTTCTTCCGCGAACGTATATATGGTTAAAAGTGATGCGTTCATAACCACTAGAGCACACGACTATAGCAAACCAAACGCCTCTGAGAAGGGAAAAGAAGCTGAGATCCCATCTCTTCCTCTACAGATCGAGAAGACGTTGGGTGAAACAATGACACGCATTCCTAAGGGTGCGTTTAAGAGGGCTTCTCACAATCCAAACGCAAGGGCCACCCAGAACTACTCTGTGGTGGAAGATTTATCGCAAACCCCTTGTGCTATGTCTGCTTTGGAGGTCCTCCAAAGTTGCCCTTCTCAGAGGAAAACTTTGTTGAATGCTTTAGGCTCTACTGAGACTTGTAACCCGGGTACCATCATGTTGGATACGATTGACTTGAAACCTCATTTGCCTTACCACGTCGCATTTCAGATAGCAGTGGCTCACCCCACGAAAACTTTTACATGAAATATCTATCGCACAGTGGTCGACGAGGGTGCTTCGACTTGCGTTATGTCGTTGGCATGATGGAAAGCCATTGGTCAGCCCGAGTTGTCTCCATCACCTACTCTCCTTACTGCGTTCGATGGTCGTTCTTTCCGACCACATGGCATCATTCCTTCTTTTCCAGTGCAGTTAGGGGGAAAGACCGTGTGCGTCGAAGTAGAGGTAGTCGATGCCCCCATCGATTACAATCTCTTGTTAGGTCGTAGCTGGACTTATGCTATGCAAGCGGTGGTCGCTACAATTTTCCATGTCTTATTGTTTCCACACGAGGGCCGGATAGTGACCATTGATCAGTTGTCTTTCTCTCGACCTGACCCAGCCTTGGGGGCATCCACGGTTCCCATGATAGACAATCCTCAAGCCAGTGTCGTTAACATAGGAGTTGGTTTGTGCCCATCTTTGATGGGTACTTTTGATTACCCACCTCCTCACGGCAATGTCAAGTTTATATCGACTCACCACAAGGCTGAGATTCTCCATGTTTCGTCATTCCGCACGACTTATTTCGAGGATCTGTGGATTCTTCCTTCCCCATCAGATACGATGGATGCGACGGGGCATGAAGGCATGTCTTCGCCCTTGTCGGCCACTGAAGTAGTGTACTCTTTGGTTCAGCAAGCTTCAGCTACTCCGGATCCGATTCCCACACAAGAGTTGGATCCACTCTTTGAGCCTATCTGGGCTCAGGATTCCCTTGCCAACACCGATTCGTTAGATTTAGTCTTGCCTTCAGACGAAGCTATAATCGAAGCAATGACTGGTCTGGACAAACCCTGGGAAGATCTTCATCACAGATCATATTTCCTCCCAGAGTTACAGCGAATCGAGGCAGGAGAATTCACTGTCACCATGACGGGAGATCAGCCATGTCCCATTAACCTCTTAGCTACTCAGGACATTTACGCTGAGGGCAATATGGCAACTATCGCTGCAACCATACCTATCAACATCTCCCACAACCCTGGCATCGTGGAGAATGTCTTCGTCGGAGCGGATTGCTCCCCCGAGGAGATTCAGATTTACACAGATCTTTTCAAAGAATTCCACGACATTTTTTCCTGGTCTTACGAAGCGATACCTGACATCGACCCACAAAGTGTCGATCATGGGATACCTTTGTTGTTTTTCAAGATTGCTTTGAGACCCAAAAGAAACATCCGGCGAGACTGTATTTATGCTTTTCGATCTCGTCCGGATTAACTGAGAAGAGTAACCATTATGGAGTCTTCTTTAAGCCCTTTTCAGACTCCTTAAAGATGAAAATATTGCCGAGTGACCTTGTTTCTTCACACTCATTAAACTGGTCCAGAAGAACATTCCTTAACGGGTCTCCTTTTAAGCCCTTTTCAGACCCTCTAAACATGAAAATATTGCCGAGCGATCTTGTGACCTTTCACTCTCGTTAAACTGAAATTTGAAGTCACGTCTATCCGGCGGTAGTTTACCCCTTTTTTGGTCTGGACGGTCAACTGTACGAACAAAGGAATACTCTATCGAATTCCGATTCTTTAGAAGAGTATCCTCAGGTATAATTTTATTCCTTTTTCGGGCCAGAGGGACTAAATTTATGAAAAAGAAACCCCCCCGGAGTCCATAGTTAAGCTCTTTTCAGACTCCCTAAAATTGAAAAGATTGCCGAGTGACCTTATTCTTTCACACTCGTTAAAATGGTCCAGAAGAATATTCCTGACGGAGTCCATAGTTAATATTTTTTCAGACTCCTTAAAATTGAAAAAATAGCCGAGTGATCTTGTCTTTGTCACACTCGTTAAAATGGTTTTGAATTGACGTCTAGTCGGTGCTAGTTTACCCCTTTTTCGAACCGACTAGACTATTGACGAAAAATGTACCCCAATGGAGTTTCCTTTTATGCTTTTTCAGACTCTCTAAACATGAAAAATCATCGAGCTTCCCTTCTTTGGGCTCGTTAAACTTACATCGAAGGACGTTACCATTGTGTGTTCTATCAACCGCATTTGCAACCTTTACCCATCAGCTTAGTAACAGTTTGCGTCTGCGTTTTAACACCTTTGGCCACTGGAGGATTTTTCTGAGTATCATTTCCTAGAACATCAGTCTTGTCCTTATGCCTTGAGCTTGTATGTTTGCGATACTCGTTCCTCCCTTGTAACGTAATATTCTTTTATTCTTTTTCCAAATCAACAAAAAGAACAAAAAAATCAAATATACCCCAAAAAGAGGATGGGAAAAGTATTTTCTTTGTTGGCAGCATTATGAGTCGCCCTTGGATAAAGCACATCTGTCCGTTTGATTCATCAGACTATGGGATGTAGTACAACCTTAGGAAGCCTTGCTCGTTATAGAGTTGTGTCCTCCACCGTTTGGTTACTCTTCCAAACATATGGAGAGTTTGCGTTGCCTCCTGCTTCATAGACTTATGATTAACAGATATGCTGCCTGAGTCTTATCACTTGTCGTGCTATTGTCCAAGGGAAGTTTTTTACTAAGCCTGAGTCGGCCCCTCTACATTATGTCTCTTGTCTGCATACCCAGCCATCCTGAACGTCCAATCACGTCTTTGTTTGAAATCACTGAAGCCTTCAGTCTGATCATCAAGATTATCAAATTTTTCCATGCCCGACGAGCTGTCGAAGACCTCTGGGTAGTGCAGTCGTACACTCATATTACACTCCTACCTGAGTTTTGAAGATTTTGAAGTTGTTGCTTGAGCTCTGAAGTACAGCCATCAGGCCAAATTAGCTTCTGAGAGATGGATACTTTCTATGTATATCTTTCTGATTTCGAGATGTAGCTCCGCTGTGTATTGTTCGCGGCTACTCTTTATAGTTATTGACATGGATCTACAGTGTATTTGATTGGTAGCCATGGTTCTGATTTATCCCGAGCATGGGTATGCCCACCTCGGTGAGACATTTGATATTTTTTGCAGACGACACTTCCCGATTCCTGATTCCTGGGCTCACTCCTTTAGCATATCAGTACAGATTGGTAAAGAATTGGTAATGTATTTCGGCCATCAGATGCTCTTCTGACCTCACACATTAGGGGGCATCTGTTATAACCCTAAATTGCACTATCCCTGCTTACCTGGCATCAGG
>ML807556.1:209896-221398 GCA_009831015.1 Picea engelmannii
ATCGAGGAACGGTGGCCGGTCTCTATAATCATTGTAAGTTGGTTCATATTGAGATTAATGAAAAAGATACTTTTCCCGTCCCAAATACATGAGTCTTATCTACGTTATTTGATTTGTGTTTAATCTCTAATCCTCTAGTAGAACAATAGCATGCATGTCTAGTTTTGTCTTGATTGCAGGATAACTTTGTGGAAGGAGCAGAAGCAGCAAGGAGATAAAGCTCAACGGAGGATCTACACCAACCGTCGATAAAAAGGTTAGTTGGTTCTTCCCATGTTTGCATGTGAAAAAGGGTTTTAGATTTGGCGTAGAAGGTTAAAAGTTATTTCTGAAGGGTCATGATCTGCATGCAAGTTTAGAACCCTAGCTTGCTAGTCCGTAGGGTAGAAAAACCCCACAACATGGATGCAGCCCCACACTGGGGTGAACCACGTATATCCTATGTCTTGATGTGCTTTGTGCGATTTGAATTATGTTGTTTATCTGCTTAGTGCTATTGTTATAATGTATGATGAATGCATCTGATGTTGTTTCTTAGTTCTTAATGGTATAAAATATGAATAAATGCTAGATATGAGCTAATTCTATGTGCTAAGTGATTGTAAGTGCTTGATCTTGATTGTTACCACACTGATATGTAATAAGGGTTCATTTGCGATGTGAATGAGACTCATGAACTGATACTTATTGGTGTCTAAGTGCCCTTTTGAGTGTTGTAATCACAGATCTGTCTCCCAGCTTGGTTGTAGACACCTGAGTCCTACAACCCCCCCTGCATATACCTCGGGTGAGACTTGATCTGCTTCGCAGGTGTTTCTGAAAGGACAATAGTTAGGGTTTTGTTGGTGCATTGTTGAAGCGTTGAACCTTGGTTCTTCCCCCATGCCAACAATCATAGTCAAATAGATTGGTCACCCATTTTTGTCATGATAGGGATGAAATTCATTGTTCCAAGAAATACTTGAGACTCTGATGATCAGTTTTGATTTGGAATCGTTGACCCAATAAATAAGGACACTAGAGATCCACAACATGTAGAATAGATAACATTTCCTTTTTAGAAATGGATTGGCCCAAATGTCGCTCTGAAAGTTCTTTACTAGTGAAGGCCAACGCCTTGTCATATTGCATGAGGATGGCTCCAATTCCTTTCCTAGAAGAATCACATTCCAATACAAATGTATTTGTGAAGTCTGGGAGGGCTAGGAAAAGGGTCAAGCATGCAACATATTTTAAGGCTTGAAAGGCATGATCCATAGCTAAAGTCCAAGTGAAAGCATTATTTTTAAGGAGGGAAGTGAGAGGAGCTGCAATGTTTCCATAATTCCAAACAAACCTCTTATAATATCCTGTTAAACCCAAAAAACCATGCAATATCTTAAGAGTCTTAGGGCGAGGCCAATCTTGCATAGATTCAATTTTCTTAGGATCCACTCGGACACCATCCTTTTTGACAATATGACCCAGGTATTCCACTTCTGAGGCACCAAAGGCACATTTAAATTGTTTGAGGAAAAGTTGATGTTTAGAGAGTAGATGGAAAAATTGATGCACATGGGAGAGATGGGATGGCCAAGTTTTACTATAGATGAGAATATATACAAATAAAACTAAGACAAAATGATGAAGAAAAGGATGAAATACATGATTCATAATACTTTGGAAAGTGGAAGGATCATTACACAATCCAAAGGGCATTACCAAGAATGCATAATGACCCTCATGAGTGCAAAATGTAGTCTTGGGAATTTCTTTTGCTTTCATATGGATCTGGTGGTAGCCAAAACGTATATCCAATTTGGTGAAGTACTGAGCACCACTCAATTCATCCAAGAGGTCATCAATGACATGAATGAGGAATTTTTCTTTGATTGCGAGTTTGTTGAGGGCACAAAAATATGGATACATGCGCCAAGTACCTTCTTTCTTGAGTACCATGACAACATGTGAAGAATAGGGGCTAGTACTGGGATGAATAACACCGACTTCTAGTAATTCATGAACAATTTTCTCAATTTCATTCTTCTAGGAAAAGGGATGATTATAAGGCTGAACATTGGGAGGAACAATTCTTGGGACAAGAGGGATGTAATGGTCATGGACTCCATGGGAAGGGGGAATTTCTTGTGGGGTGGTAAAAAAAACATGGTGGCGAGAGAGGATAGATTGGAGGTTGGGATGCACATAAGGTGTCTCAACAACATGAATGGAGTGGAGTTGGGATATAATTCCCAAATATCCTTTTTTGAGGAGTTTTTCCATGCGATGGGAATTGATTATCTCAAGGGAGCCTACAGTGATGCATTAGAACTTATACTTTTGTCCCTCCTATTGGAATTGCATGGTTAAGTCCTTAAAATCCATGAGAATGGGGCCTAGAGTGCGTAACCATTCAGAACCAAGAACATTGTCACAACCACCCATGTCTATAGCAAGCATATGGGATTTTAGGTGATACTGACCAATTTGGAGGCACACATTTTCACATCGTCCCCCACATTTTGTGGAACCACCATTGGCAATCATGATTTGAAAATTATTGATGGCACAGATGTAACAATACAATTATTGGGAAATGCGACAATGAATAAATTTATGGGTGCTACCACTATCCACAAGGATGGTGACTTTCCTATTTTTGATGTAACCAATTAATTTGAGAGCCTCGGGAATAGAGAAGCCAATGAGGGAATTAAGTGAAATCATTGGGTCAACGTTTGGTGGGTCAGAGGGTGGGGTGAGTTCAGAAGGCGGTGGTAGTTCCTTCATAGGCGGAACAACAACATCTTGTTCAGAAAGATCCTCAGTTGCAACCATAAACATATTTCATTCCTTACACTTCTGCCCGGGAAAATATTTGTCATCACAATTATAACAAAGACCCTTGAGTTAATGTTCAACCATTTCATCCCTTGTTAATTTTTGGATCTTGAGGGGAGGTGCAGGAGGGGAAAAATTGATGGGTTTAGGGCAAGGAAGAAAGGAGGGTTGTTGGTTCTAGGAGGACACAATCTGTTGGGATTCCTTGGCTCGTTGAGTAGCTTCCAACCAGGTCTAGGGGCGTGCCATGAGGACATGGGCATGAATTTCATCTTTGAGGCCACTAATAAAGCATTCCCTAAAGAAAGCATCTGACATGCCCTCCGTTCTGAAAGACAAGTGCTCAAATGCGGCAATAACATCTTCCACTGTCTCAGACTACTTTAAATTGGTCAAATGGCCTAAATGGCGGGTGTCATAGTCAAAGTGGTCATAAATTTCAGCCACAAACTGTGTCCAAGAAAGATACCCTTGGTGTGCCTTTTTTCACCATTACCACCATTGCCATCGTTCTGGATCTAGATGTAAGACACCATAATGAAGCTTGGAAAAATCATTAGTAATGCCATGCAAAGAGAAATAATGTTCCATTTGGGTGACCCAACTTGTAGGATCTGATCCATCAGATTTGTTCACCTCAATTCTAGGAAGGAGGAAGTCTCAGGAAAAGTGGGTAGTATGAGGGCTTTGGTAATGGGAAGATTCATGGTCATCCTGATAAGATGGGTGTTCAAAAGAGGAAGGGTTCTGGTAATGGCCCAGGAAGTGTTCTTTGAGGTCTTTGATTTAGGAACATTGTTCCTGGAGGTCTTTGATGCGGGAACATTGGTCCTTGAGGATCTCAATAGTTTAATTGATGGAGCTAATGTTGGCATTGATATGATTGATGTCTTCCTTGTGTTGGTGGCTGTCAGCAATCAAGGCATTGAGTTCTTGGGCTTGTGTGGTATTCATTTGGACAAAGGAGTAGGAAAATGGTGTAGGGGAAACAAAAGGGGTCTGGAGGGGTGGGTGGGACCACATAGAAAAAAAAAGGGTGTCAAATGATAGATACCACCGCGATCAGGGTGAAAAGGGGGATCCAAAGGGATAGGAGGAAAATAAGGGTGTCAGAGACAGGTCAAGTCCACACATTTTTTTGATTTGTTAAAAATGATATGTATCACTAGAATCGGGGCGAAGAGAGGAACCCATTGGGATAGGTCCCAAATAAGTGTGTCGGCAGGACCACTATACTTTATTTATTTTTAACTCATGCGAAGTTATACTCCGTCCTGAATAATACTGCAGTGATGAAATGACCAAATGCTTAATAGCAAGAAATGTGTAGTAATTTCGCAACCAGAATGCAGAAGGAACAATTGTGCGACAATAGATTTTGTATGTTCTGTTTTTGTTTTGTTTCCATACCCAGGTGTAGGATATTCAGGGTTTCTACAGACAAGAGTTTTCCCTATGATATATCTCTCTGATATACATGTGGGGTCCAACAGTAGTACTTGGCCCAATATCTCAGGGCACCAACTAAGGAGGCTAGACCATGACCTTAGTCATACTACCCGACTACCCAGGTACTAGAGATTATGTTCCTGGGTGTTGTTATCATTGGCACTAAGAAGTCAGGTGACTGATAGATTTATCTATGGAGGGTTTCAGAATATCTAGGTCGATCTGTATACAGATGTTGTTTGATGCGCTACCACTCGAAGGGGTACCAACAAGGGTTACAAGGGTGGCCAACATATGTGCGCTTAGGTACCACTTGTATTTTCTACATGTATGACTCCCTGATCATGGGTTTATGTGCATAACAACAAATCTTTTTAGCTTTAAGACGTTGGAATATGTCTCTACCCTGAAAAACAAATTTAACCCACAATTTTCTGTCGAGGAAGGTGCTCTAATTTTTCTTGTAGTATTCCAGATATAAAATAGTATGCAGAACATATATATTTTAGCTAGAAATGACAAGGAAGCAATGATATAATCAAAACAATACCAAAATAATACCAGAATAACACCAGAAAGAGAACTTTGATTACTGATAGCAATGCTCACTTGTCTCTTCGAGGGGGAAACCTCCAGCAGAGGAGAGCTCTATTACAATAATATCCAAGAAAATATTTCTCATACCCTCTACTTCTATTTATGCTCTATCTATCCAAAATAACAATCTAGAGGAAGATCCTTCTAGAAGCAGAAGCTTCTATTAGGTATTCTTACATTTGACTTATTCTTCCTTATTGTTAGGCCTTATTAATATTGGCCTTTATTACATGGAATTATATTATTCTACCTATGTGAGGGGTTAGGGAGGTTAGGTCCCTAACAAGAGATGTGAGTGATACTGAATCTATAGTTTTCAAGATAAATGTAAACATACATGAGAATTCCTCGCCAATCTAACTAGCGCATAGATCTAGAAAATTTGTAGTAAAAACAATTTGAATTTGTTTTATTTTAAAAGCTAGATTATATTCTAAATTAGTCACCTGCAACTATCAAGGACAATTTTATAATTGTTACTCTTAATTATGGTTTATTTGTACATAATGTTTATGAAGGCATTAAAGAACCACTGGACCACCATACACAATTTATAAATTTTGGAATGTGTGAAGTTCTTAACTCGGCAATACATGAAACACACTTATATTTCCATTTAACTATTTAAATCCAGTGTCGTCGATCATCCATCCTTGTACATTGTACCGAGCATTATTCGACACTGCAATAAATATGAAATTATTCATTTGGAACAACAATAAATGTATCATTGTGGGAGTAATAAATATCTCTTTGTAAGAACTAAGATGATACATATTTTATGAGCATAAAAAAATGACTACAAATTATTAACAGGTGCTTAACACAAAATAACAGAGATACAGTAAAACTGGTTTTCTATTCAATAATGAAATAAGTTGAAACTGTAAAATGTAGTGGAAATAAGCTTGCTGGAATGGTGGTAGCTTATCTCTGAGAAGATATGTGATGACTACGCTAATTTGCAAGAAGATGATTACAATGAGGCTCTGAAGGTATTTTTACAATAAACAGGAATTCCAAAAACCCTAGACATCCAAAAATCTAACCCTAGGAGATGAAGCGCCAAAAGTCATGTGGGCCTCGTTTGGGTAAGTTAGTACATTAACTTCCCGGGGTCGTAACTTTTGCATACGATCTTCGTTTTAGGCGTATGATATCCCATTGGAAAGGTATCATAGAGGAGATTCATTTTGGGGGCTCAATAATGCCTTTGGATATCATTGAGAAGCTTGATCTTGAAAAACCTTCATTTAGGCCATCAAAATGGCCTTGGAAGTTAAAACTACTAAAAATAGTAAATTGCCAAAATTGCCAGAAAACTATTTTGAGCCAGTTGGAAAAGGTGGGTGGCCACCGATATCCACCTAGATAAATCCTCCCTCCTTAGGAAGAAATGGTCTCCATTGTGTTGAGGTCCCCCATCAGATGAGGAAATTTCTGCTGAATTTGTCCCCGGGTGAGTCAATTGCCTTGGTGTAGGAGCTACCCTACTTTGACGACTCGATAAAGCTAGATCCTTTGCTGTCGAGTGCCCTTGATTTGTGTGTCCACAATATGATCATTGGATTCCTATTGTATGCAGTCGGGGTTAAGCTCTGTTGGTGTCAGTTGTTCTGCTACTTCTGAGGTGTCCAATAATGGTGGGAAATAAGGGAAAAGGAGATCCACGTTGAACACTGGGTGCAGGCCAAGGAAAGGAGGAATGTTGAGTTGAAAAGAATTATCCCCCACGACCTTGGTGATGGTGTACAGCCCATAACGGAGTGGGTGAAGCTTTTGATGGGGTCTTGTAAGGCGTTCTTTCTGCAAGTGCAACCAAACTTTGTCGCCCACCTGAAACTTATGTGGCACCTGATGTTGATCATGGCGCTGTTTATACTTGTCATTGGACTTCTATAGGATATCCTAAACCTATTGGTGGATGTACTAGATCCACTCAATGAACCGGGTGGCTTTGTCAGCTTCAATTGGAGTGGGAGATGAGTTGGTCGAGGTGACCGCAAGGGGAAATGCAACATCTATGGGACCCAATGGTTGGAATCCCAACCCCACTTGAAAGGGGTTGTGGCTGCTTGAGATATGAAAGGCTCGGTTGTAGCTATGCTGGACATAGGGAAGGCTCTCATCCCATGTGTGAGGGTGCTGTGAATTATACATGCGAAGGATATGCACAATCATTCGATTTATGACCTCGGTTTGGCCATCTTTCTGAGGGTGGAAGACTGTGGATTTGGTGAGCTTGGTGTCCAACAGTGACCAGAGGCTCAACCAGAATGTGATGAGAAATTGACTGTCCCAATCTGAGACAATGGTTTGTGGGATTCCAAAATGTACCCAGACTCTTTCAAAGAAGAGCTTGGTAGTGGCCTCTGCTGTGATGTTCTTCTTGCAGGCAACCAAAATCACCATCTTAGAAAAGCGATCAACAACCACAAAAACATAGTCATTTCCCCACTTGGTGGGGAGGCTCGACATGTAGTCCATTGAGATGGATTCCCATGGCCTATTAGGAGTAGGAAGAGGGGTGTATAGGCTCTGTTTCTTAGTGCTCGGTTTGGCAATCGCACAGGCAGTGCAGGACCTGATATACTTGCTGACCTTCTATCAAAGTTTCCACCAATAGAAATGTTTCTGTAGCATTGCCACTGTCTTTTCGATGCTGAAGTGTCTTGTCACCCGACTATAGTGGGCTTCCCAGATCAACTTCACTTGCTCGCTTTATGGAACAAAGATATGCCCCAGACGACATAAAAACCCATCCTGAAGATGGAAATTATCGACAACTGTGTTTGCCCCCAACATTTGGTAGGTGGTGGCGAAGTCTGGGTCTATCTCATAGAGTTAGGTCCATCGAGAGGTCTCATGGCTGCAAGAGTCTAGCATCGTGGTGAGTGTCGTGACTGGTGGTCTACTGAGGCAATCAGCGACACGATTGGTGCTTCCTATTTTATACTTGATGTTGAGGTGGAATTGCTGCAAGTATGTGGACCACCTTTGATGGTGGTCATTCTACAATTTTCCTTATGTCTGCATGAACTGCAGTGGCTTATGATCAGTGTGGATGACTATCTCATTCCCAAGAATGTAGTGTCTCCACTGGCGGCAGGCTTTCACAATGGAGTACATTTCTTTATCATAAGTAGGGTACTTATGGACAACATCTGATAGTGTCTCACTATGATAGGCCACAGGGTGGTTGTGCTAAGTGAGAACAACACCCACAACATAGTAGAAAGCATCTGTCTCGATCTCAAAGGGCTATTGCAGGTTTGGGAGTGAAAGTACTAGGGATAAGCACAAGCACTGCTTCAAATCATCAAACGCTTGTTTTTGGGACCGCCCCCATGCAAATTTTGCCTTACCACCACCCCTGGTTATTTGGCTGAGTGCCCATTCAATATGGGAGAATCCCAACACGAACCTGTGGTAGAAATTGGCTAGGCCCAAGAAGCTCTGGAGCTCCGTGAGTGTGGTTAGGGTTGTCTAGTCATGGATGACTTGGATCTTGGCTGGATCCACATGCACACCATGCTGATCAACGATGTAGCCCAAGTAATGGACCTTGTCCATGCTGAAGGATCATTTTTCCAAGTTGGTGTATATATTGTGCTGTCGCAGAGTGTGTAAAACCTGCTGAATATGCTGCAAGTGTTTGGCCCAAGTCTTACTGTAAATGAGAATGTCATCCAGATACACCACTACAAAATTATTGGTGAATGGTCATATGATATCGTCCATCAACCTCATGAAAGTGGCTGACGCATTTGTCAAACCAAAGGGCATGACCAACCATTCAAAAATGCCTTCCTTTGACTTGAAGGTGGTCTTCCATACATCTGTCTATTCTATCAGGACCTGGTGGTAGCTAGACTTCAGATCAATCTTATTGAAGTATTTGTCCCCCGTGAGTTGATCAAGGAGGTCATCGATTCAGGGAATCGGGTATCGGTTTTTGACTGTGATTTTATTCAGATCCTGGTAATTAATGCAGAGTCACCAGGTTCCATATTTCTTCTGTACCAACATGATTGGGCTCCTGCAAGGTGAAGACTTGGGATAGATGTGCCCCTTGTGGAGCAGCTCTTGTATTTGTCGCTTGATCTCCTCATTCTCTAATAAAGAGCGATGATAGACTGGCCCATTGGGTAGCAGTGTGCTGGGGGTTAGATTGATGGGGTGTTTGACTTGGCAGTGCAGAGGTACCCCAGTAGGTGAGGAGAAGATATTCGAGTATTCTTCCATGACCTTATCTACTTGCTTCTGCTGTGTGGAGAGGTCGGTCACAGAGACCCTGGATGTGGTTGTGATCTTTCACTTATTCTAAGAGTGAATCATGAAGAAGACAAACTTCTCCATCTGAGAGATGACCTTCCTGCATTGCTTAGTAGAGATCAAGGAAATAACACTAGGTGGGACTACCTCGGGTATCCTGTACAATTTCCTATTCAAAGTAATAATAACACTATGAGGCCTAGACTCATATACAACATGACGTTTCCATAAATAAGGTTGGCCCAAAATAACATCACAAACTTCGAGAGGAGCAACATCACACAATACCTTGTCTTTGAAGGGCTTGATGCCATACGACAGTCAACACCATTGGCTGACGTGGAGATCGCTTCCTTGGTGGAGCCATCCAATGGTGTAGGGTTGTGGGTGCAACGTTGTCGGAAGGGCTAGGTGCTTGATGACCTCTGCTAATATGATGTTCTTCTGGCTACCGCTATCAACGATGAAGTGCAGTGGGGTGCCTTTTACCCACATCTGTGAATGGAAGAGGTGCTCTCCTTCTTCTGGCTCATATGGTTCACCAGGCTGGAGCTTGGTGGTAGCAATAGTGGCACTGGGTTCTACATCAATGATCTGTCTTCCCCTTTCTGGTTCTGGCTCAGAGTCATAATCCGCATCTGATTCATAGGCTTTCACTTCGGCCACCAATGAATGCTTTGAGTGACAGTCAATAGTGTTATGCCAAGGGCTCTTATGGAAGCCGCACCACTTCCTGGTATCTTTCTTTGTCTTTACGGTGTCCTTCTTATCTTTTCTCTATCCTTTGTTCTATGGGTTGGTGCCTCCCTTTACTAGATTTTGTTGTGAGGGGTTCCCATGCCCAAATTGTTGCGTATTTTGTTTGAGCTTCTGCTCGATTTTGACGGCATATCGGTAGGACGAGCCCAAGGATGAGATGTCCAGAAATTCCATTTCAGTCTGGATGTATCTATATAGAGCACCATGATACTTGAGCACCAGATGTTGCTCCAAATCTTTGATACCCAGCTTGGTGCACAAGGTATGGAAGATATTTGTGAAATCTGACACTGCTTGGTCTCTCTCTTTCCGTAGTGTAGTCCATTTGGTATACATGTCATCATAACTTTCGACGGGGTAGTATTTTTCCTTAATAACATCCCTGAAGGATTCCCAGGTGGTTGTGACTGTAAACAATGAGGGTTCCTCTGTTTCCTTTTTCTCACAGAAAGTTTCCCACCAATCTTTGACATGGGGACCGTCTTTGAGGAGCGAAAAAGTAACATTTTCTCTATTCGAAAAGTTATGGACAAATAAATACCCTTCTAGTAGATTCAACCACTTGTCTACAAAATTTGCGTCTATCTGACCTTTAAATATAGGAATATCGAAGTTTATTTGTACCTTGAAGGGGGCAGCACCTCCACTCGAAGAAGATGCGTCACATGTTGGTAGCCACCGAAGGATTTGCGTGAAACTATCCATCATCTCGTTCCTCAGTTGCATGAGGGATTCCTCGATCAACAGTTTGAAAGGATATCCTATCTCATCATCTTTCTTTTCTCCTGCCAAGTGAAAACAAGCTTGCTGGAATGGTGGCGACTTATCTCTAAGAAGAGATGCGACGACTGTGCTCATTCACAAGAAGATGATTACAATGAGGCTCTGAAGGTATTTTTACAATAAACAGGAATTCCAAAAACCCTATACATCCAAAAACCCTATACATCCAAAAACCCTATACATCCAAAAACCTAACCCTAGGAGATGAAGCGCCAAAAGTCATGTGGGCCCCGTTTCGGTAAGTTAGTACATTAACTTCCCGGGGTCGTAACTTTTGCATACGATCTCCGTTTTAGGCGTATGATAGCCTGTTGAAAAGGTATCATCGAGGATATTCATTTTGGGGGCTCAATCATTCCTTTGACTATCATTGAGAAGCTTGTTCCCGAAAAACCTTCATTTAGGCCCTCAAAATGGCCCTGGAAGTTAAAACTGCTAAAAATAGTAAATTGCCAAAATTGCCAGAAAAATGTTTTGAGCCAGTTGGAAAAGGTGGGTGGCCACCGATATCCACCTGGATAATAAGAAGTGTTAAATACAATAAATCCTCAAAGTTGAAGGCCAACAAAATTCCAGAAAATTTAAGTTTTTAATTTATATTAATTTTTAAAAATATTACTGTTTACATGTTACCGACTGTTATGGATAAATTCGTAGGTGCGGACACTAACCAATATCCCCAAGATCCACCTGGATCTGGAACAAAACGTGACAGAATACTACTCTTTCCCTAGATCTAACTATTGAATGGAACTAAGAGAAATGGATGAAGTACATACCTTATGAACGCTCTCCTTTAATCTCTGTTGTTCCTCGCTC
>ML807556.1:233664-252128 GCA_009831015.1 Picea engelmannii
TGCCAACGTTCTTGATCTAGATGGAGAACACCATACCGGAGTTTGGCCAAGTCATCTGTAATGCTGTATAAAGAGAAATAATGTTCCATTTGGGTTACCCAACCAGTGGGGTCTGAGCCATCAAATTTGGTCACATCCACCCGTTGAAAGCGTAGGTCACGTTGAAAGTGATGGTGCTGAAATGTATGGGAATGGGAGGAATGTTCACCTTCAGTCTTTGGAGGTGCGTCGGAGAAAGGGTCATTTGTAGGGATCTTTAGTTTGGTGTAGAGTGATGCAAAGACAGATTCAAGCTGGGTGGTCAGTTCTTGTTTGACTTCCTCCATTGAGGACTACATGGTTGTATTTATGGTTGTATTGATGGTTGTATCGATGGAGGCAACATTGACACTGAGTTGTTTCACTTCTTTTTGGGTCTCGAGGAGACCAGATTTCAAGGTGTTGAAGTGAGCTTCTAGGTCTTAGCTATAGGTATGGGCCATGAGGATGGGTGAACTGAAAAGGAGCAGGTGGGGTCAAAATTTTTACCTAAAAATGATATGGATGAATGTGATAAGGGCGAAGAGATGAATCCAATGGAATAGGTCTCAAATAATGGTGAAAAAAATTCCAGACCTTTTTTCTTTTTCTTTTTTACACCTACGGAGTTATACTCCGATCTAAAGAATACTGCAATGATGAAATCCACAAATGCTTAACCAGTAAGAAAAGTGTAGCGATTTGGCAACCCGAACACAGTTGCGCGGCAATAGATTTTGTCTGTTTTAATTTGTTTATGTTTTTGTCCCCCAAGGGTTAGGTATTCAAGGGTTCTACAGACAAGGGTTTTCCCTGTGCTATAGCTCTCTGATATATGTGCGGGGTCCAACAATAGTACTCAGCCATATATCTCAGGGCACTAACTAAGGAGGATAGATCATACCCTTATCCATACTACCCGACTACCCAGGTACTAGAGAGTATCTTCCCGAGTGCTGTTCTCGGTGGCACTATAGCAGTCAGGTGGCCGATCGGTTTATCTAAAGAGGGCTTCAGGAAATCTAGGCTGATCCGTACATAGGTGTTGTCTAATGCACTACCACTCGAAGGGGTACCAATAGGGGTTACAAGGGTGGCCAACAGATGTGCGCTTAAGAAACACTTGTATTTCCTGCATGTATGAATCCCTCAACCACGGGTTTATGCACGTAATGACAGATCTCTATGGATTAAAGACACCACAATACGTCTCTACCTTGAAAATTTTTCTTCCCACAATTTCTGCCAAGGGAAGTGCTCTGATACCACTTGTAATATACCAGATATAGAAAGTATGCAGAACATAAATAAAATGCTAGAAATGGCAGAATAATAGTAATATAACCAGCATAATCTCCACAATAAGACATAAATGATATAAGAACAAAAACATAAATAACACTTTGATTCAGAAAACAATGTTCATGGGCCTCTTCGAGGGGGCAACCTCCAGTCGAGCAATTCTCTATTACAATAATCTCCAAGATAGGGTTTTCATACCCTCGACCCTTATTTATACTAAATATGTCTATCAAGAGAAGCATCTAGAGGAATATCCTTCTAGAAGCGGAAGCTTCTATTAGGTCTTCATACATCCGCTTTATTCTATTTTATTGAAAGGCCTTATTAATATTGACCTTTATTACATCCGAATATATTGCTCTACCTATGTGCGGGTTAGGACCCTAACAATGAAAGAGTTCTCTGGTGTAGCGTGGCCCGACATGGATGGCTGAGGATGTTACAATATGGTATCATAGATTCATTTTTCAACACTGAGCCTGGATGGGCTGAACAAGTTGAGTTGAAGTGAAATTTCGCAAAGAATTTATTTCGAAGTGGCCAAATTTCGAGTTGCAGAGCGTCCATGGTAAATTTTGGAAGCAACGACGTGGAATTGGGAAAATATCCAATTTCTGTTGTTAAATTTGTGAGAAAATTGAGAAATTCAGCCAAGTGGTGAGATATTATGGATTTAATATCTGTTTTTGCAAATTTATACCTTGAATTGGTCGAATTTGAAGTTACAGTGAAGCCATGACAGATGGAGCGAAATTAGTAATTAAAATTCCCAATTCATGAATTGATTTTTGGGTAATTTCATTCTAGAAATGTCAACCTGCAACAATATGTTGTTACAGAGGTTGAACTGGTGTTATCGGGTTGAAATTGAACTAATTTCATAGTTGTAGAATGTCTATGGTAATTGGGATAAAGTTAAGCAAAAGCCTCAATTTCTGCAGCAAAATTCACGAGGAATTGATGCGCAGTAAAAATCTTCTGATATATGAAAATTGGGCATTGCGTGGAACAATGTTGGCGTGCTGGTGTGCGCGCTAAATTTTGGCACCACATGGAAAAATATGGTGTGCAGGTACACGCGATAAATTTTGGCACTGCGCAGAAAACCAATATGGTGTGTGGGTGTGCGCGGAAAAAAAAATATGGTGTGCGGGTGTGCGCGGTAAATTTTGGCACTGCCTGGAAAAAATTGGTGTGCGGGTGCGCACACTAAATTTAGCATTGCGCGGTGTGCACACACATAAAAAGGTGCGTGCAGTGTACACACACATAATAATGGCGCGCAGGGTGTATGCAGTATTGGTAGAGCGCAGAGGAGTTTGGTTGGTGCGTGCACAATATGGGTATATGTTGTCGCGCGACAGTTTAGTTAATGGTGCACATAGAGTATTTGTGCATGGTGAGGGCGTACTAAATTTTTGCATGGTGCAGCACATAGAGGGAAATGAGCACAAAATATCAGTATGCAATACAAAAATTGCGCGGAACAGGTAAAAGTGTAAGAACCAAAACTGCGCGCGGTGGGTATTGGCGCATGACACAAAAGTAGTGCGCGTAGGTTATTTGCGTGACAGAAAAGTGATTCACAATGGTTATAGGTGTGCTGAGTATGATTTACCTTGTAGTGTTGCTGTGCATGCTATATATGGGTGTACATTTTGAAATTTGTGCATGCACAGTCGTTTGAAGGGCGAACAACAATGGAAAATCAATGGAATTCCACGATATTTTATACTGATTGAACATCATCTTTTTGCAGTGCGTTTTTGAGGGCCTTAAGAGCATTTTTAACAAATTAAAAACCATGATACAAAGGTGTCTTTGCAGCTCAAATAAAAGAGCTCGAAGAGAGATTTCTAATGGTGTAAACTGTTCATCAAACATAGCCTTTATGAGAAAGTTACAACATAAACAATGGAGGGTAAGTTTTAAGACCCATCTAACGTCAGAGAGCCATAATTTTTTGCTCCGTAATCTGATTGAGACACAGGAGAAATCAATGGAAATATATTGAGCCATAGAAGACATTCCTAGAGCTGAATTAAATTTCTGGGCATGCTAAAAGTGTTTAATATTGAAAAGAAGGTACTTGTAGCATTTCAGACCAAAAACACAAATTGGCCTAGAACTTCAGCAGGATGTAACTAGCAGCCAAGAACCTAGAAAGAGATGAAACTTGGAAAAAGTGTCCATAATATGTATATGAGGAAACCCAATTGAGATCCTATGAAATCTCTAATGGAGTAGGTGCAAAAATGCATAATTACAACGTAGAGTTGCGCCAAGTTGAAAAATGAACAAAAAAGTTAATGGGCAATTTTCAAATAACCATAACTTTCTGCTCGAGACTCATAATTGAGCATGGGTGCAAGAATTGGAAAGGTCTTGGACAATGGAATCTAAATATCCACCCAGAAAATTGATCTAGGCATTCAATGTTTCAGTAAACTAGAAGAAATAATTCTCATATATTATTGAACCATAATGGTTCATATTTTTCATGAGATTGCTGAAACAGTTAGCCTGACAAAGTTTTGTTGGCTGCACATTTTGCAGAGTTAACAAAAACTAGATTAGATCAAGATCAACATAGAGCCAAAATTAATGGAAGAGGTACAGGGGACATATAGTCAGGAGGATGAGGTTAGAGGGATGGATGTCTAATTGGGCATTGAAGGAACAAACTCCTATGGACATGGAGAAGGAAGAGATGAAAACATGAATATGGTAGACCATTAAAAATTTGAAGAAGTATGTCCAAATCCATAAAGATGATAATGAAAGGCTTATGAGAGCCAAGGAGAAGTAGGACGACTTCAACATGAATTTATTGCAGATCTTGAACTGAATAGAAAATAAGTTGGATAAGGAGAGTGGCTCAAGCAAATCTGGAAGTCACAGGTCTCATGATGAGAAAAGAAAATCAAGAAGTGTTATCAGACATCACCATCACTCCTCGAGGCATTCCAATAAGAAGTAAATAATTATCTCAATTCCATCTCCTATCAGGAAGCATAGGAGGTCTGGGGTGGATGAGCTATGAGGAGAAATGAACAAAATCAAACCTCCTACATTTGATGGTGAGCACAAGAAGGATGAAGATGCAGAGACATGGTTGCTAGGCATGAGAGAGTATTTTCAATTACATAAGTATTATTCTCATGCAGAGGGTAGAATTTCCATCTATCAACTCAAGGGAAAGGAATCCATGTGGTGGGATCAGCTTATGCAGGTGCAACACATTAAAGAGAAAAGTGTTACTTGGAGGGAATTCAAGAAGTATTTTTAGAATAAATACTTGACTAAGAGATATTATGACAAGAAAATGAAAGAGTTCTTTGAACTCAAGCTTGGAAGTATGACAATAGATGAATATGAAAGAAGGTTTTTAGAACTGCTGAAGTATGTCTCTTTCATCAAGGATGAGACAGTTAAAATTCAAAGGTATTTGAGTGGATTTCCATCATTCATCAGTGAAGAAATACAATATGATGATCCCAAGACATTGGAGGAGACCATAAGGCGAGCTAAATTCCTATATGGTCCGTAGAAAGAAAGGCCAACTTTCCAAAAAGCTTGGGAAAACAAAAAGAAATTCAAGATGGATTAGAGGAAGAAGGGATCTAAGCTACCATTCTTCAGAAATAATCCTCAGGGACAAAAAACTCCTAGAGAACCCAGAACAATTGAAACAGAGGGTCAAAGGCCAAGGAAACAACCTATTCAATGTTGGGGTTGTAAAGGAGATCATATGTACAGAGATTGTGCTCACAGAGGTGAAAAAGGGAGAACTATTCACAATGTACAACAAGCTGAAATAGTGGAGGACATGGGTAGAAATGTGCCAAGGATCTATGCAACCCTAGACAACAAGCAAGCAGAGTATCAGTCACATATGATTGAAGTGGAAGGTATTATCAACAAACAAACCATTGCTATTTTAATTGATTCAGGAGCTAGTCATAGTTATATAGATCCTAAGATGGTGGAAAGTTTACATTTGCCAAGAAGCAAGCATGGAAAATCTTGGTTGGTGCAGCTAGCTACAGGAGCCAAAAGAAAAGTTAATGAGATGGTTAAGTCATGCCTTCTGGACATGAACAGACTAAGCACCAAGGAAGATTTGAACATCTTGCCTTTAGGTTCCTATGAATATATAATTCGGATGGATTGGTTGGACCAACATCATGCTCTCCTAGATTATCATAACAAAGCATTTACTTGCTTGGATGAGGAAGGGAACTTAAGGAAAGTGCAGGGGATTCCCAGGGAAATAAGCATCAGAGAAATTTCAGCATTGCAGCTAAAGAAATGTTACAGGAAAGGATGCCAAATATTTGTAGCACATATGGAAGAGAAACCTAAAGATAAGGTGCCAAATTTGGAAGATCATGCAGTCCTGGAAGATTTTGAAGATGTGTTCAAGGAAGTACCAGGACTACCCCCAAAGAGAGATATTGATTTCTCTATAAATTTAATGCCTGGAGTAGCTCCAGTGTCAAAGAATCCTTACAGAATGAGTACACTAGAGTTGAAGGAGTTGCAAATGCATCTTAAAGAACTTATGAAGAAGGGGTATGTATGCCCAAGTGTTTCACCTTGGGGTGCCCCAGTCATGTTTGTGAAGAAGAAATATGGAACATTAAGATTGCGCATTGATTTCAGACAGTTGAATAAAGTGACTGTAAAGAACAAGTATCCTCTGCCAAGGATTGATGATATTTTTGATCAATTGAAGGATGAAAAGATATTTTCAAAGATAGATCTCAGGTCAGGATACCATCAGGTAAGGATTAAAGAGGAATATATCAACAAGACCACCTTCAGGACAAGGTATGGTCATTATGAGTTCACAGTGGTACCATTTGGGTTTTCAAATGCACCAATTGTTTTGATGTTCTTAATGAATGGTGTTTTCCGAGAATATTTAGACAAGTTTGTCATTGTATTTTTGGATGACATTATTATATATTCCAAGTCAGAGAAAGAGCATGAGCATCATTTGAGGATGGTTTTGCAAGTATTAAGGGAACAACAGTTGTATGCCAAATTGAGCAAGTGCTGATTTTATCAGAAACAAATTCACTATTTGGGTCTTATCATTTCAAAGGATGGGATAACAGTGGATCCTGAGAAGATAGAAGCCGTTAGAGAATGGTCAGTGCCAAAGAATGTGACAGAGGTCAGATCATTCATGGGCCTTGCAGGCTACTACAGGAGATTCATTGAATGATTCTCAAATATTTCACACCCAATCACTTCCTTGCAAAGAAAGGGTGTGAAGTTTCAGTGGACATTGGATTGTGAAAGGAGTTTCCAACACTTGAAACCGTTATTAATGAGTGCTCCAATACTAAAGATTGCAGACCCAAATGAAGACTTCATTGTATGCACAGATGCATGTAAAGAAGGAATTGGTGGAGTCCTCAGTCAAAATGGGTTTGTTATATGTTATGAATCAAGGAAGTTGAAGGAGCATGAAAGAAACTATGCCACTCATGATTTGGAGTTGGCGGCCATAGTGCATGCCTTGAGGAAATGGAGACACTACCTCATGGGGAAAAGGTTTGAGCTGAGGACAGACCAGAATGGTCTGAAATATTTATTTGATCAGCCAAATCTAAATGCTAGGCAAAGCAGATGGTTAGAGTTTTTAAGTGAATATGACTTTGATATAAATCATATCAAAGGGAAAGAGAACAAAGTGGCTGACGCACCCAGCAGAAGAGTACATGAATTGCATGCTACAACCATTAGCATGTACCAATAAGATTTGAAAGAAAGAATTATAGAAGCTGCAAATTTAGATTTGCATTACAAGGAATTAGTGGCAAAATTACAGCAAGGTAATTTGCAGCAGAAAATTGAAGAATACAAGCTAGATAAGAATGAAATTCTCATGTACAGGGGCATAATTTATGTACCAAATTCTCAAGAATTGAAAAATATGATATTGAGAGAAATGCATAATGTACCTTATGCTGGGCACCCAGGATATCAGAAAACTATTGCAGCTGTCAAAAGCCAATATTATTGGCCAGGCATGAAGAAAGAGGTTGTTGATTTTATTGCCAGATGTTTGGAATGTCAAAAGGTGAAGGTTGAGCATAGACACCTAACTAGTTTGCTACAACCATTACCCATTTCTGAGTGGAAATGGGAAGTTGTAACCATGTATTTCATCACCAAACTGCCCAGAACAAATAAGCAACATGATTCTATCATGGTAGTAGTGGATAAGCTTACTAAAGCTGCCCATTTTATTCCAGTTAAGCTCACTCACAAGGCAACGAAAATTGTTGATGTTTATATGAGGGAAATTGCTATATTACATGGCATACCCAAGACAATTGTGTCTGACAAAGATCCAAAATTTACCTCAAAATTTTGGAAAGGATTATTTAATGGATTTGGAACAAATCTGAATTTTAGTACAACTTATCATCCAGAATCAGATGAACAAATAGAGAGGGTGAATCAAGTGATTGAAGACATGTTGAGGATGTATGTGATGTATAAACCATCAAAATGTGAAGACTACCTACACTTGGTCGAGTTTGCTTCTAACAATGGGTACCAAGCATATCTAAATATGAGTCCATTTGAGGAACTTTATGGAAGAAAGTGAAACACACCGATAAGCTAGGATAACCCAACAGATAGAGCAGTGGTTGGGTCAGATTTACTCAGGGAAATGGAGGAGCAAATGATAAAAATAAAACAAAATTTAAAGGCTACCCAAGACAGGCGGAAAAGCTATGCTGATAAGGGCAGAACTCACAGAGAATTTAATGTGGGAGACCATGTATTCTTGAAAATGAAGGTTAACAAAAGTTCCCTGAAGTTTGGAAACTGTTCAAAGTTGGCAGCTTGATATTGTGGGCCATTTGAAATCCTAGAGAGGATTGGTCCAGTTGCTTATATGATTGCATTTCCTGCATCTATGTATGTTCATAATGTATTCCATGTATCATTGCTAAAGAAATATATACTTGATACTAATCATGTTATTGATTGGAATGTGATTCAGGTGGAACAAGAGGACATTTTTCAAGTGCATCCGGTATGCATTCTGGACTGGAAAATCAAATAGCTCCGGAGTCGAGCCATAGGGATTGTAAAGGTCCAATGGACCTAGTACGGTCCTGAGGACGCTATTTGGGAGCATGAGTATGCAATGCGGAAAGAATACCCACATCTTTTTGAAGATTTTTGAAATTTTTTGTGTATATGTGTACATGATGCACTGAGGAAAGTGCATAAATAAGGGGAGGGGATTGTAATATCCCTAGGACAAACCCAATTGTAAATATAAATGAAAATGTACTTAAGTTGGTGAGCTGTTTGATATCATTTTTGTATGCACTTTTCATGGCGTAGTGCACATATGTACTGCACAGTAAAAGGATGAAGTGTGCACATTCCAGGATACCGCACGCAACATCTTAAGTATGCGCGATATTGAGGGCAGTGAGCCTTTGTGTATATGCTATTTTTTATAGGCTGGTGAGCCATTTATTATAAGTTGGGATGCGTATGTCTCGATTAGTCCAAAGTGTTAATGTTTATGCCATTATTATAGTTCTTTGCATTTCAATAGATAACAACAACATAAGACAAGATCACTGAGAAATACACAATCACAAGAGACACAACATTTATCCTGGGAAACCCTCTAGGGGAAGAAAACCCAACAAAAATTCCTTATTATAGATTGCCAATATAATGCCAAGAGATAACTCAAGCTGAAACAGAAAGTCCTCTCCAAAAGATGCGCCACTCTCTCTCTCTCTTCTCCAATTGGAAATTCGAAACTTGTCTCTCAATGAGCAAGTGAGTTGTGTGTCTAAGTGAGGCGCTGGCCTCTTTATTTATATAATTCTGGCACATGTGAAGTGTCTCTTCACTGGCAGGGCCGACTTCTCAAACTGGGTGGTTATAACCACCTTTATTATATTTCTGGGCCTCTTTAATATCTTCTAGGGCCAACTTCTTATTTTTCCTATTACAATTGTCTTTTGACCAATCCGCAAAAGGGTATTTGGTCCTATTACAATAACCGACATGATCAATCCACAATGGGGATTGATACAATGAATAATATATCAAATAAAAATAAGAATACACTTTGCAGTTACATTATTTCAACACTCCCCCTTAACAAGAAGGGTATTCTTCAACAACATCAGACGAGAGAGAGGTCTACATCATCGGCGACATTAGGAGGGCAACATCATTAATATCATCTTGGAGCACTGACTAGAATATCTATAAGTCATCGGAATTTTTCTTCATCGGCATGCATCGTCATTCTCAAAGGAATGCAATCATCATCTGCATCAATATGGATTAGTATAAAAACTAATACATCATCATCATCACAACACTAGTCTGGCTCATCATCATAATACTAGACTGGATTTATGTCACAACTATAAAGCTGGAAGCACAGTTCTAGTCTCATCTCATAGTCTTGCTTTACGTCACAACAATAAAGTTGGAAGCAAGATACTCATCCTGCTTTACGTCACAACCATCAGGTTGGAAGCAGGATGCTAGACTGGCTTTACGTCACAGCTATCCATCCGAAAGCATAGTCCTAGCCTCATCTCATCATCTTGCTTTACGTCACAACCATAAGGTCGGAAGCAAGGTATACGTCCTGCTTTACATCACAACCATAAGGTCAGAAGCAGGATACTAGACTGACTTTACGTCACAGCTATCCAGTCGGAAGCACAGTGCTAGTCTCATCACACCATCTTTCTTTACATCACAACCATAAGGTCAGAAGCAAGGTACACATCCCGCTTTACGTCACAACCATCAGGTCAGAAGTAGGGTATTAGAATTGCTTTACGTCGTAGCTGTATAACCGAAAGCATAGTACTAGTCACATCACATCATCTTGCTTTACGTCACAACAACAAGGTTGGAAGCAAGGTACACGTCCTGCTTTACGTCACAACCACAAGGTCAGAAGCAGGGAATATCTCATCACAACAATTACTCCCCATTTAGAGGAAGGTCCTTTCGGACTATGCCAAGCTTATCTCGGAAGTACTCAAACTTTACACAAGATAGGGGCTTGGTCAACACATCAGCAACCTGTTCATTCGTGCTAATGTACTAGAGCTTTATGGCTCCTCTCTGCACCATGTCACAGATGTAATGATATCGGATCTCTATGTGCTTTGACTTATCATGGAATATAGGATTCTCTGTTATCTTTATGAAGCTCTGGTTGTCACATAGGATCGAGGTTGATTTCATCTCTAGGTCAAATAGACTGGTCAACAACTTTCGAAGCCATATAGATTCGCAACTAGAAGAACACGCAACAATGTATTCTGCTTCCACTGTGCTGAGAGAAATGCTAGATTTCTTTCTACTCTGCCACGAGATCATGGATGATCCCAAACTAAAACAACATTCGGAAGTGCTTTTCTTGTCAACAACGCTTCCTGCCCAATCTGAATTAGTGTATCCACTCAATGTGAAATCATTATCTCCATCATAACTGAGACCACAATCTAATGTACCCTTAAGGTACCTCATCACATGTTTTGTAGCCACTAGGTGAACATGTCTGGGTTCTACCAGAAACTAACTCAAGGTGTTCATGGAAAAATAAATGTCTGGTCTGGTGTTCGTCAGGTACATCAACAATCCAATAATCTATCTTTACAGTGTGGCATCAATCAATTCTGATGAAGTATCGACCAACAGCTTCAGCTTCGCTTCCATGGGTGTATTCATGGACTTGCATTCCAACATGTTGAATCTCTTTAGGATTTCGACTGCATATTTCCCTTGGTTAAGGAATATCCTCTCTGGACTCTGCCATACCTCAAGACTTAAGAAATAATGCATTAGGCCAAGGTCTTTCATCTCAAATTCTGAAGCGAGTCTCTTCTTACATTCAGTGATGAGATTTTCTTCTCTAGTTAAGAATAAGTCATCCACATACAGCAATAATATCACTAGATCATCGTTCATAACCTTGAAGTAGAGGTTAGAATCATATTTACTCTTGGTAAAGCCCAAGCTCGTCAGGAAACTGTCTATACGGCCATACCAAGCTTTGGGAGCTTGCTTCAATCCGAATAAGGCTTTCTTCAATTTGCAAACATGAGACTTCTTGTCTTCAACTTCAAATCCTTGAGGTTGCTCTATATACACTTCCTCTTCAATGACACCATTTAGGAAAGTTGTCTTAACGTCCATCTAGGGCAACTTCCACTTCATCTTAGCTGTAAGGGCTATGATGGTTCTGATCGAAGTGTATCTAGCTACAGGAGAAAATGTCTCTTCATAGTCAATTCCTTCTTTCTGAGAAAAGCCACGAGCGACAAATCTTGCTTTATACATATCAATACTTCCATCAACAACATGTTTTACTTTGAAGAGCCATTTGGAGGATACCACGTCTTTGCTCTTTGGTCTGGGAACTATTTCCCATACATCATTCTTTATTATGGATTGGTATTCCTCTGTCATAGCATCTGCCTATTATTTCCTCTGAACGTCTTCTTCAACGCATCTAGGCTCCTCCTCTAGGAGATCACATATCAAATCTGTATAACTAGATAATGGCTTTGGTATTTTCACCTATCTCGTGGTTCCTTCGGGAACACCATACTTCTCTCCATCTTGAATAAGCTCTCTAGCCCAAGCTGGCTTTCTTTTATGGAGGATCATCATCTGAGGAGGTTCTTGAGCTTCTATTACATCATGGTCTTATGGAATTTCCTCATTAGGGGAAGTTACGACTTCCCTCACTGGCTCTGTGGCTCTAGGAACCTCCCTCACTGTAGTTTTGGGGATTACGGGTTCCTCTTCATATAATTCTTCAAGATGACATCTTCTTGACTTCTTGAGCACTGCATCTTCATCAAAGGTCACATCCCTATTGATATCAATGTGGCGGTGACCTGGTATATAGATTTTGAAGGCCTTGGAGACCTCATAGTATTCCCTTCTTTCCTGAGGGTTCCAGCTTGTTTCTCTTCTCTTTCGGTATATGAATAAAAACTGGGCAGCCAAATATTTTGAGATGGCTTACCTATGGCTTCTTTCTGGTGAACATCTCTTTAGGGGTCTTGAACCCAAGTTCACTATGGGATAATTGGTTTTGTACATAAACAACCGTCATTGCTGCTTCTGCCCATAATCACATAGGAATATCTTGATCATGGATCATAGTCTTCACAACTTCCATTATTGTTTTGTTCTTCCTTTCAGCTACACCGTTCTGTTGAGGATTATAGGGAGTAGTGAGTTCCCTCTCGATCCCAACATCTTTGAAGAAGTTCACAAACTCTTTTGAGGTGTATTCTCCTCCATTATCTGACCTAAGTATCTTAATATTTCTTTCAAAAATATTCTCAATCAAGGCTTTGAATTCCTTGAACTTGCTGAACACTTCATCTTTAGATTTCAAAAAGTACACCCAGGTTTTATGAGAATAATCATCAATGAATGATACATAGTATACATACCCACTGATGGAGGATGATGGAATTGGGCCACACACATCTGAATGAATGAGTTCTAGGACTCCTTCTGCTTTGCTGTCTCTCTTCAAAAAGGGGTTCTTGATGTTCTTCCCTTGTTCACATCCATTGCATATGCCTTCATGGTCAACAATGAGTTCTAGTAAACCTGTGATCGCTTTGCATATGTAGGATAGTGCCTTGTATTTGATGTGATCTAGTCTTCTATGCCAAAGTTCACATGAGTTTTCAATGGCGTGGGCCATGGCAGTTTCTGAGTGACCCTTTAGTCTATACAAGCCATTTTCTTCACTTCCAATGATGATTGCTTCATTTAGGTTTCTCCTTTAGCCCACATGAGGACTTCTCCATCTATAAAGGCAACTCTGTAGCCTTTCTTTTCTAAAGCTAAAATGGAGAGTAGGTTCTTTTTCAAACCTGGTACATAGAGTATATCCTTCATCTTCAATGAATTCCCTGAATTCAGTTTGTAGCTTGATTCTCCCATTCCCTTGATGGGATATTGGAAATTATCTCCAAGTGTCACTTTCTGAGAAAAATTCTTTTCTGAAATACAAGAGAGAATGTTTCTCTGACCTATCATGTGCTTGGAGGCACCACTATCAAGGAGCCACATGTCCTCTTCGTGTGTTATGGATCCTGAGAGGGCCGAGATCAAGACATAGTCTTTGATCCGTTCTCTTATCATCTTTGCAGGTGGCTCTTCATCTTCAATTTCATGGGCATGGTGCCTCTTATGTTTCCTCTTGTATTATTCTCGTCTGGCTGGACAAAATTTCGCAATGTGTCCCATCTTGTCACGATGATAGAATTGTATAGATGAGTAGTCTCTTTCCCTTCATTGTCCTCTCTTCTGAAATCTCCTTGGATGAGATTCTTTATTATTGAATTTGTTTGGCGATTGAGGCTCTTTATGAGTCTCCTTTTGGAAGTAGGGTTTCTTCCTTCCTCTTTTGGTGTGAGTAGATAGGGCTTGATCATCATCTCTTTCTAGTAGCGCTTCATGGTTAGCTACTCTAGTTTCTTCTTTGATGCATTCTTCCCATAGACTATCAAACTTTAGTTTCTACGATCTAGCACATATCGTTTGGATGAATGCATCCCAAGGTTTTGTGAGACCATTTAGGGGAAGAAAACCCAACAAAAATTCCTTATTATAGATTGCCAATACAATTCCAATAGATAACTCAATATGAAACATAAAGTCCTCTCCAAAAGATGCGCCCCTCTCTCTCTCTCTTCTCCAACTAGAAATCTAAAATTTGTCTCTCAATGAGAAAGTGAGTTGTGTATCTAAGTGAGGCGCTGGCCTCTTTATTTATACAAGTCTAGCACGTGTGAAGTGTCTCTTCACTGGCAGGGCCGACTTCTCAAATTGGGTGATTATAACCACCTTTATTATATTTCTGGGCCACTTTAATATCTATTGGGGCTGACTTCTTATTCTGCCTATTACAATTGTCTTTTGACCAATCCGTAAAAGGGAATTTGGTCCTATTACAATAACCGATATGATCAATCCATATTGGGGATTGATCCAATGAATAATATATCAAATAATAATAAGAATACACTTTCTAGTTACATTATTTCAACATGGAGAGCCTAGATGTTAAAGGCTAGTGCACCTATTTTTGTATATGTCTCATGATTAATATAAAATACATCGCTACACACAGACTGACCACGATAAAAGAGATGGGGGACTAAACTCCACCAGTTAGGGAAAGGGTGTGGGATAAAAGTTAATTAAAAAGGGCTAAGCTAGGGAGCTTAAGCCAAAAAGGAATATTATATTAATATTTCTTAAGTATAAAGTATGGATAATTATTTTATCCTAAGTTATAAAGTTGGGGACAAGTGGGCCAAAGTAGCTCCCAACATGACAAGTGTCAATTTGGTGACATGCATACATATTGTTGGGACTTAGTTCATTTCCTATCTTTATTTCCATCATCCATCCATCATCCAGCCATGATTCCATGACCATTTCACTCATGCAGTCAATTATCCTTCAGAAATTCATTTTCATTGTACTTGAACTGTATCCATAGCCATATTTATTTGTGTTGGTGTACTTGGTTAGCTTGGGAGCTAGATTGAAGAAGCGAGTTGTCAGGCCCGTGGGATATTGAAGAGGTGGGTTGTCAGGCCCATGATAAATTCTCTGGGTGAGAGAATTGCTGGGAATTGATTTCTTGAAGGTGCTAAATTGCAGCTACAGTGCTCTGAGACTTCCTATCTAGTCTGTTGCTGCAGCCCGAAAAGGAAGTGGGGCAGCCGAAGGACTGTTGAGAAGAGAAGGGGCACACTTCTTGGGTGGGACAGGCATGTGGGGAATGAGGGACTATAGGTTTTTAGTTTGATTTGTCACCTGAGACAGAGTCTTTCCTGTTGTCTATGAGCCATTAGCCTAGTTGGGAATTCATTTACCCGGGTTGAGTTTAGTCCTAGCTCGGGGATGACCCACTATTGAGAGTGATGAGCAGTGTGGTCTAAGGCTGGGAGGTTCGTGGACGGTCTGCACATAGTTGGTGATATTCTTACAAAGATAAGTGTCAATTGTGTGATAAATATACATGCTGCATTGTTATTACATGTTTATTTTTATAGGTTTATCCTATGCATGATTATAACTGTCTGTATGTTTATGTGTATTTCCCGTAAATGCTTCATGTCTGTGTTTACTGTTATTTCTGTATGAATTCATGCATTTACGTAAAGTATTTGTCTGTTATGTTTTCTATATTTCCGCAAGAGTTCTGTGTGTATATATTTTAATTGCATGCAGTTCGAAAAATTTATGTGGCATAGCTCAGTTGGATGTTAGGTATATTATAGTATGTTCCGGAGAGAGAACGAAAGAGTTCTCTAGTGTAGTGTGGCCCAACATGGATGGTCGGGGATGTTACATGATGTTTACCATGGTTCTCTCAATTGAGGGACTTCCTTTCCAAGTTGGCTACAATACATTCATTATTGTACCAAAACAAATCTATTTTGTACCAAAAATCATATAGTATCAATTTTGTTTAAAAGAAGCTTGATTTTCCATAGTGAAATACATATTTATCTCGATGTTTCGAATCCTTTACCTGGATTCATCTTCAGGACAAATTAGTCAATGATAAGGGTAGCATTCCATAGTTATAAATATGTAGTATTTCACTGTGGAAAATCCAGATAACAATTTTGAAAACTCACACCACAGGAACCTTAAAACAGTAAGAAGCTTGATGCTAATTCTATTTTTTTTGCAGTTGCATGATGGTCTTTTACAACAATTGAGTTGTCCCCAATGAAATTCTATGTCGTACTCTCCATCCCATGGTCATCTTTTCGGAGTATTGGCATTCATTTTTCTCCCACATATCTTCACTCCAATCCTCTATGGCTTGTGTACTTAGTGGAAGATCATGAAGCCAATGATGCAGACTGACATTCTCCATAAAATCATAAATTTCTATTCTCATATCTTTGGCTAAACAATAACAAACTAGAGGAACTAGATTAGGGTGCTTTGTCTTACCCAAAAATTCAAACTTTGTTGTTTCCTTCTCATCATTGATTATTCTTTCATGCACCAAGATATTAACGACCACATGGAGACCATCTTCCAAAACAACCCTATAGACAGGTCCATAGCTTCCTTCTCGCCAACAATTTTTATTTATTTAAATGAGAAGTCTCATTCAATAAATCAACAAATTTCATATTCAAAAGGGCTTTCTTAAACATCACCATTGGAACTGAGTTAGCAAGCTTCATGTATACAACCCATGTAAATGAATCTGTCTCAAATTAAAAAGGACTAGATATATATTTCCCTTCTCTGCAGGACCTCTTAGTACAAACCATTTTTCTTTTCTTATGCATCTAAATGTTATAAAAATAAAACATGCTTGAAGCATCCCAAAGAAAAATGGACTATTTTGTGTTGTTTTCCTTCAACAACGTGCAGATTCAAAGCTATAGGGGATGAATATGATGCACCTCTAAATTCTATTGGAAATCGTGTGAGATCATTGGACATGCATATCATTAGATTGTTATAAGAAAAATTAAAATATGTCATGGTCTTTAAATGCATTAATAGCTCCACGGGGATATCACCAATAAGATTTTTTACTGGGAGATCCAAGTAAGGACATTTAGAGTACCAACTGTAGGAGGAGGAATGTGGCCCATTAAAAGGTTTTGCTAGGCATCCAATATTGTCAGATTCTCAAGGTTGAATATTTATGCAGGAATCGATCTAGTAAGATGACATGCATATCGATACAAATATTCAAGTTATCATAGAGAACTTATGTTTAGAAAAGGGTTTAGGTAGAAATTGTTTTCATCTAGATTTAGATGTTGTAAAGATCTTAAGTTTCTCAAATTCCACCAAATTCCTTCACTAAATATATTGGAAAACATATCTAACAAAGTCAAACCAAGCCAGTTGAAGAAATCATGTGGTCACTACCCTCCAAACAGGTTTTCACTCCTCCAAACAGGTTTTCACTCTCATGAAATGCTATCAGAGCGAACCCTAAAATGACATGCAAGTTTCCTGATAAACTGTTCATGCTTACTCCTTTGCCTTCAGAAAATGGCAGTCTTGTTAATTTGGAAAATTTGTATTCACCTTGTTTCATGCTAAGATCATCGATTTCTTAAGATATTAGCAAGTTATGTGTCCTATGAAATTTAGACCTATGAAACAATCCTCTAGGCTCTCCTATCACAAACTTCATCGGAAACCTACATAAACCCTAAAATATTGAACCTTGTGAATGTTGATCGAAATGGTTCAATCCCTTTAAACTTGGTAAATATAGAAATTTAAGGATTGTGGTGTTAACCTTCAACTCTCTCACACATTCTCTTCCTGATACACTTGCAGATCCATCCCTTATTTAATTCTTTATAGCACAAAATTGATTTATTGGAATTCTAGCATATTTGTTGCGAAGGTAGCATAAAGATGGACACATTCTACTTGCTTCAAATAATAGTAGTGGCCACATTCCTCTAGAGCTTGGGAATTTCTCTTTGATGATCATTCAAGTTCGAGCAACAATCAATTGCAAATCTATATCCCTCCAGAGCTCTGCAATGTAGTGTATATAAGTTTCTTGGCTCCATCAATGCATTGGTACATTTCCTCCCATAGTCTCAGAACCCTATACAAGGCCCGCTCCTCTCCATCTCTCGATTCAATCCTAGGACTGTAATTCTATGATATGTGAAATTTCTGATACAAATTGACTTTGCATCCATTACTTTGCTTGAAATACACACGTTGGAATCCAGGTAAGTCCTGATCTCGAATATCAGTGCCCCAATATGGATCATCTGAGACATGTTTGAACTGGAGGCAGACATGGATTGGATCTTTCTTCAGCTTCTCATAGAAATCTTCGATAAACAAGTCATACCATTAGATATTTATTTTTTGGGATTAACTGCGTAGTGTAAGTCATTAATCTATGACCCGTATTCATGAGTATTAGTTGCAACTGACCAATAATTCTCATGATTTGAATAGTCCACTTAGCACTCATTGCATCGGGTGATGCTCACAGGGGTGAAGAAATGGGATTGAAACCAACGAAATGAATCGCATAGCATCAATCATCA
>ML807556.1:268941-291382 GCA_009831015.1 Picea engelmannii
AGAAAATTTATCTTCCCCAAAAAGGCCTGAACTTCCCTTTTAGACCTGGGAAGTGATAGGGTCTGAAGTGCTTCTACCCTGCTAGGGTCAATCCTTACTCCCTCTGCTGACACTATATGGCCTAATAGCTTCCCCTCCTTCATAGAAAACAAAGATGTCTTGGGGTTTAAGGATAATCCAAACTTCCGACACTTCAGGAAAACCTTTTGTAAGTGGCAACAGTGCTCCTTATCTATCCTGGAGAAGACTATGATGTCATCCAAATAGATCACCAAAAACTGGTCCTTTTCCCTGATGAAGGCTATGTCCATGGCTCGCTGGAATGTTGCTCCTGCATTCATCAGTCCGAAAGGAATTTTGGCATACATGAATGTTCCCCAAAGAGTGGTGAAGGCTGTTTTTTCTCTGTCCTCAGGCATGACTGATATCTGATTGTAACTAGAGAAGCCATCAATCATGGATATTCTAGATGCACCCGTGACCTTCTGTAATATGTGTTCCATGTTGGGCAGGGGATAATTATCTTTCCTTGAGCTCTTGTTCAGGTTCCTGAAATCAACACAAAGTCTGATTTCCCCACTCTTCTTTCTTACTGGAACCAAATTGGCCACCCAATCAGAATATCTCAAGGGGATAATGATTTGGGCATCCAGCAGCTTCTTCACCTCTTTCTCCATGACAGGTAACAACATGGGGTTTATCTATCTTAGCTTTTGCTTGAATGGCCTAGCCTCTTCTTTCAGTGGGATCTTGTGCTCAATGACTGATGTGTCGTATGTCTTGAGGTCTTCGTAGGTCCACATGAACACATCAACAAACTCCCTCAGCAACTCAGTATATTCGGCCCTCTACTCCTCGGTCAAACTCCTTGACAACTTGACAAACTTAGGCTCCCCTAGTGTGCCTATGTTGCACTCAGCTATGTCAGCATCATCACCTGAAACTCTACCCTTTACTGCCACATCATTCCCATCGAACAACCTTTCTAATGGGATTAGTCCTTTTGGAATGTAATTGCTCGGTAGTTGTATAATCTGATGATTAGCAATTTTATTTAAAAACACCCCAGGGTGGGGGTCCCCCTCAATGTCAGGATCCTCATCTATGTGTAACGCAGAAAAGTCATCAACGGATTGAAGAAACTTTTCGATCTCCTGATCATCTTCAAATACCTTCCAATGTTTGACATTGTCCGGTACAGAGGGTCTATATCTTATTTCAACATCAGATTTGATCATAGGCGGCAGAGGAACTTCGTGCCAACTAGCTGAGGCAGCTAGAGAATTGGCTGAAGTATTTTCTTCCCTTGGGATGAAAGAAATGTTAAAATCCAAGAAGAAATTATCAACCAGGTCCCACACCTCATTTCTGTAATTCTTGAGCCGGGGATTTTTAGCACGATAGGCATTTCTGACCTACTAGATAATCAACTCAGCATCTCCAAATATTTCTATCTCTTTAATTCCCCTTTCCTTTGCAGCCCTCATACCTAGAACAATAGCTTCATACTTTGCCACGTTATTGGTGATTTCTAATTCCATCTTGTATGATAGAGATATGGTCTCTTGACAGGGTGATATGAATACCACTCCGACACCTGCTCCTATACTGGAGGAAGCTCCATCAAAGAACATCTTCCAATCAGAGGTGGTTGGAGGAGGCATCTCCTAATTAAGAATGGGCTATTTTATGATCTGTAAAGGGGCCTCAGGAGTCTCAGTGACCTGTAACAAACTGGACCCTAAGCCAGTGTCAAGTGCAAAGATGGGGTGATTAGTAGGGTTTGCTTCATCACTGACTATGTAGGCTAGCTGGGCTTCTCTGTACAATCTCCTATGTTCCCCTCCAAATACTGGAATGGTGGCATATGTGAGATCCATATGTAATGTCCCTCCAAGTCTCTTAATCCAAGATCTTGACAACAACATGCTGAACTTGGGGGGAACATCATCTACCACAATATCCATGACCATACTCTTCATGGGCAGCTGAAACAAGGACACTACTAGGTATTTAATAACTCCAAGACACTGAACTCTCCTGGAGTCGAAAGAATAGAGGTCATGATAGGCTCGGGTGACTTATAGCCCCAACTCTTCCATGATAGTTTTGGGCATGAGGTTGTGAGAAGCTCCTGAATCTATCAGACAGTCGTGCAGCACTTTATCATGTATGTTCAGGGATGTGTAGAAAGGGGGAGGTGAGTCATCTCTGTCTTCTACCATAGGACCTATAATAACTACAAGCTTTTCATCTTGGAGGTTTATGGAGTCTGTGGGAAGGCATGAGACTTCAGATTGTAAAAGCTCAGAGAAGCGCTTTTTTAATTCTTCATGTTTTATTAGCTCAGTGAGGGGCATAGGGATTCTGATCTTTTGAATTTCATGCTCGAAATTAAAAGAAGATGCAAGTTTTGGAATTTCTCTTATTTCAGGGACATGATGGTGGACAATGGGAGAGAGGGGTTGAGACTTCTTACCCCTGTGTCCATCTGCTACCTTATTAACAGGTTTCTCTGTTCTAGTGGACTACTCAAGAATATCAGGTGCTGCTGCCCTTTTGTCGGACCTTAGGTGTTCCTGCCTTGACCACCACCAGCCTTATCCCCCTTGCTCAATTCATTTAGTTGACCGTCCATGAGAGACTCCTCGTATGCTGATTAAGTGAGATGAGGAAAAGGAGGAGTATCTCCAAAGTAATGGATTTTAGGTTCAAATTTGTCTGTTTCCCCTTCTTCATCTTCGGCCACAAAATTGTTCTGAAAAGGGGCCTAAATTCTTTTGTCTTCTTTGTCTCTTCCTCTCTCTCTGTGCATAGTTGGGGGAGAAATATTATTTGGCCTTCTGAAACCCCCTTTAGTTTCGGCACTCTGAGGGCCCTTGTTCATTTTCTTCCTTTCAACCTTCAGTCTCTCCATCTCTTCAGACAGAAACTTCATCATCTTAGTCAATTCATCCACTTGAGTGTGGGTCAACGATGGGTTGGAAGTTGAGGCTTCAGACTTTCCCTTTCTTCTATCTGCGTCGGCCTTGTTCCTCAGTCTATCAGCTGCTAATATGTTGGATTCCACTTCTATGTCCGCATCCTGCATTTGGGCTAAGGAGGTGGCTCTTCTTTCTCTCAACAGAAGACAAAAATCAAGGTCGAATGCACCAGCATAGAAAATTTGGGCAGAGGCTTCTGAGGGATTTATCTCTGCAGGAATCTTATTATACATTTTATTGAATCTTTGGGAGAAGTCGGAGACAGACTCTCCTTCCATTTTCTTCAGAGACCCAAACTCTGTCATGTAATACATGAAATCTTTCCTATCTCCCCATTGCCTCAGGAAAACACTATCCAGGGCTTCAATTCCAGCAATAGATCCGAGGGGCAATCCTCTAAACCATTTCCTCACCTCGCCATCCAAGCTCTGGACAAAGACTCTCATCCAGACATATTTGTTTTCAATTTTTAGGTTGTTTGCATAACTGTAGAAAGCAACCAAGTGCTCTTCTGCAGTTATGTCCCCTTCTCCAGTGAACTTAGGCATGTATTTCAAGTAGTCTCCAGCAGGGAGAGGATTCATAGGATGGGGTAGGATTAAGCGAGCATATCTAGAAGTAACTATGGTGTCCATTCTATTCAGAGGGGGATTAGCACCAACCATAGGAATATTAGGTAAAGGAGAACTTGGAGGAGAAGGAGTGTGGACGGGAGATGTCAGAAAAGAGGTTCTTGAAGGAGACAATGGAGAAAACAGAGAGAGAGCTAAGGGATCTGAATGTGAAGATGTTTCTCTCTGTGTAGTAGTAGAAATAAAAGGAGGGGTGGTGAAACCTTCTGAGGCCTGAGGTCTGTGCCGAGGCACAACTTCCAGGGAGGGGGGAGTGACAAGAATCTCTCTTTTTGATACCAGACCAGGAGGAGAAAACTCAGCAGGAACACTCATGAAATTCAGAAAACGGGAAACCTCAGAGGAAGGACGACTAGGAAGCTGAGAATAAGAAAATGGATTTTTTACGGAAGGAGGTGGGGAGATACCTGATTCAGTGGCAAATCTTTCTCCTTGAGGGGGCTTCCCTTTTATGATAATCACCTCCGGATTTTCTTCAGGTGTGGCCAGAGGCAGCTGTGGATGGGACTGCGTGTGTCTGTCGCTGGAAGCCACAACTAACCCAACGTGTTCGCCACAGTGGATTCGTCACAATGGAGTCACCAGGTGCACAATATCAATATCAATAGTTCTGATATCTGATGCACCTTCAGAATCAGCTGATCGTTGTCGTTCAATCCCAGGGAAAATATTCAACTTCGTCCCTGGCAACGGCACCAGAAATGTTAGCGTCAGAAGTCACTCCTGGATTGCTTGCAGGAGCTGAGCCTGACACCCATCAGTTTAATGTCATGATTTGTTTATAAAAAGATGATCAAACGGAAGAAAACTCAGAACAATATTATCTCAACTCCGAAACTAGGCCAGACATGCATGGGCGAGTGAGGTCTTAGATAAACTTCAAACAATGAGTTGTAATAAGGGTGAGCAGTTGGAAGACTTGTATAAGAAGAGTGCAGGGGTCTGTTATAAGCATCAGGTTTCTAACAGACTGTGAGAGAAAGCATCCAAAGGCAAGGGCCTCTTACATCCAAATGTAGAAAACCAGAAAATACAATAATGCAACAATAAATATTTTATCATGGCATCACTGCAACAACCCATGCGAATCAATCGATCATCAACTCTCTGGTATAAGACGAAAACAAAGATGGAGCAGGAAAACTGTTTGTCATAAAACAAGAAATCTCAAACACAGATGCATAACCCCAGAACCAGAATGGTCATTGAAACTTTACAGTCAGGAGCTTCGCTCTACCATCGATAGATACAAAAATGGCGAAAACGCCTATATATACTCAAAACAGAAACAACAAAAAAATCGAGACGTTGCATTAAATACATTGCGTCTGCATGGCTTCTGACAATCTGCAGCTGCAATCTTTGAATGATCGTGCAACTTCGACGGATGCAATCGGACTCTCTGACAGTTCCGTGGGCGAATCGACGTGCCTTTAATTCGTCGCCGGACTTTCCCATTATGGAGGAGATGATGTCTAACCACCACCAACTACCTCAATAACTTCTTCATTGGGATTGAGGATGACCCGACCAACTCGACACCTTTGGGACGTGGACGACCCCTCATGTGGCCACCTGAATTAGCTCGAACGACTTGATGAATAGGTGAGGAGGCCAGTGCGAGGGATGGGGCGTATGACGGGAGTGGTGGAACCAACACCATGAGGGCATGACAAGGAGTGACGAGGCGTGAGGGGGACGACAGAGGAAGACACATGGCGGAAGACAATAGGCGAAGAGAGTAGGAGATGAGATATAATGGGCTTGATTTTGGCAGGAGGCTGACGTGAAAAGGAGCGGGACACGTGGCAGACAATGAGTGGATGGTGAGATGGGGGGAAGATACCACACGGACGAAAAGGGGGCCACGCTGGATAAAAGAAAAGCAGCTGAGAAGGATGAGACCGTCCGAGCGCCGTTGATCTGGGTGCGTCGATCTTGGCCGTCGGAAAGATGTTCGCCCGATTCCGGACCCCCCCCCCCCTCCGCTTAAAGGTAGAAAGGCGGGGGGGTCCAGAATCGCCTCACGCACCGTTGATCCAAGTGTCATGATCTCGACTTTTAAAGAGGTGCACCCTCGATTCCGGACCCCCCCCCTCTGCTTAAAGGTAGAAAGGCGGGGGGGCTCGAGAATCTGATGTGCGCCATTGATCTGGGCACGCGAAATCCTGCCATCCTGAGTTGATTTCCAATTAAACACAGACGCATTTGCATCCCGAACTTAGGACAAGTGGGTTTTTAACCCATTCTTTTCATTCTAACCCCCTTACAAGAAATATCGCTAACAATGGGAGCACAACCATTGATCTAGGTGGGACAGGTGTCACCAGATCGTGAACTCTGGAAGGATTTTCTCTGGAGGTTTGTGTTTGTTGAGATTTGAAATTGCCGAAGACTGAAGTCCTGGAAACGATGAGAGTCATCGATGTGAAGGTGGACACGTGGTGTTAGATCACGAGCTCCAGGAAAATTGTATTGAATTTCTCAGTTGAGATTTGAGATTTTTGAAGTTCGAAGAGCCGAAGCAGATGATAGCTGTCAGATCACTTGAAATGATTGATAGCCATCAGATCAGGAGAGGAGGCGTGGTGAATATTTGAGCATTCTGGGTAAAGCCTCGAAGTGATTTATAGCTGTTAGATCGGGTGGACACGTGGAAGGATTTTGCGGATTTGAGGAGAAGAAAAAGGATTTGAGATTTGAGATTCACAAAGGCCAGACTCACAGAGGAGATCCTGGCCATAGATTCAAGGGGACAGGTGGCAACTGATCTTCCTCTTCAGGAGATTGCCACACAAAGGAGAGTGGAGTTTGAGAGTTGAAAATCTCGAAGGCCGGAAAGGCGGAGTTAACGATAGTTGTTGATTTGAACGGACTACATGTCGACAAATCGTAGAGATCTGTGGAGATGCGTGGAAGGAGGAAAGAAGAGAAGAACAAAGATTGATAATAGTCATTGATCGCAAGAAGCACCAAATGAACAAATATCGATGGACAGAAGGGATTGTAGGGCCATGACATGCTTGGATGATAATATTCCTTAAGAGGGCCTCAATTTCAAACATTGTTTTAGTGATGGGGTGTGTGTCAGCACGGGAAGGATTGTAGGGTCAAAATTGGGTTGGTTGGAAACAACTCTTGCCTGAGCCCGTAATCACGCATTAGTAAAAGGGAACAACCTAGGGTCATATGAAGGAAGGGACTAGTGAAGAGGAGCTAACACCTGCAAACTGAAGAGTTCTAGAACACGTAGACATAGGGTGCGGGTGTCATAGGACCTGCGCCAAAAGGAGAAAAGGGGCCTGTGTATAATTGATCTAGGTTCATTCAGGAGCCCAAAGAGTTGATCCGACTCATCAATTGGAACGATCAAGAGACCGAGAGGTCCCAGAACCCCAGGAGGGGAGGGTGGCTTCATCATGTGGTATCAAAGATGACATTTTTGTTTGTATATTTCAGACAAAAGAGAAAGAGGAGGAGGCCATTATTTTATTCGCAGAAAGCAGACAAACGAGAGATGGTTAAAGGAGATGACCTGATAACATCAGGATCACAAAGAGATGTTTACCTGTAAACAACAGGTGAAAGGAGGAAAGAGTACTAATGCTCTGTGAGAAGGTTGTTGTATATGTGCAACGACAAAAATTTAAACAGTCAGGCGATTTGTGAGAGAAGATGGAGATGCTCACAGATGCAGAGTAATCCACAGGCTTGCCAGGAGGGCAGGTAGAAGGTGGTAATGGCTACTGAAGGCCATGGATTTGGTCGAAGAGAAGGCTGCAAGAAGAAGAAAAATCTAGAGATGGATCTGGAGCTCAACCAGGTAAGAGAAAGGATGGAGCAACTGACAGTAAAAATGTAGTAGGATGCAAGAGCGCATTGGGTGTATGAATGGCCCATGAAGAAGAGGTTGAAGTGGCCAGTAAATAAATTGTTGGCCAGAGGACAGTGAATATTGATGAGAAGGTGGCTAAGGCATATTGAAAAATTCAATGACACAGAGGAGGAACTGATCCACATATGTGAACCAAAGATTGAGAGAAATCTCAGCGACAAGGAGGAGGAGAGATTAGATGAAGATCTCGTAAACTGCCAGGTGGACGAAAATGAACTTTTGAGTTTCCAGGTGGGAAATGGAAAGAGATCAAGTGGAAATATCATATACTACCAGAGGAGCAGTGCCAAAATTTCATATTTCCAAGTGGGAAATGAGATGGGATCAGTTGATCTCATAGACTGCTAGGTGGGAAACAAAAAATTCCCAAATTGCCAGTTGGGTAGGGGGGAAGAAATGAGATTGTCAGAAAGTATCGGGAGCTCATAAGTGAGTTCATGTAAGCAAGGAGCGTTGATAGGTGAAGATTCATGTGGATTTGTAGACCACGTAAATGAATATGATGACAAGTTAAAATCTTTCACCATCCAAGAGAAGGATCAGAGGAGTACTTTGATCATTGGAGGGATCAAGGAATTCATTCCAAACATCCAAATGAAGGCCAATGCACATGAGGAAAGTGCAACAACAAGGGAAGGACAACCAACAGTGACTGTCATGATGAAGGAGAAAGTATCAAAATCTGCCCAAGGAAAAGAAGAAGAGGAGCACATAGTTGAGATGCTCACTCAATGGGAGATAGAATTGAGGATGTTGAAGGATTGGTTGGACAATCCAAAACCAGCTGATGACTGCCAGAAGATGGTCATGAAAAATTTAGGAAGAGAGCATTCCACAGAATTTCTTGAAAATTCCAGCCAGGAAGATGAACAAGAAATGACTACAGCATTTGAGCCTACAACAGAAGAGGGAGCATACATCATAGACTTTGCTGAGCTACATGAGGAATTAGAAGCCTTGGAGATAGGTAGGCACATCCAACAGGTCAATTTGGAGGAATATGGAGGAGCATACCAGCCAGAAGAACGGTTGGAGGGAGTTGGGGATACACCAACACGAGAGGAACTGACAGAAGATAACCTATCATAGGAAGAAGCTAAGCAACAACGTAGTAGCGAGACTACAGAATTAGAGCCTACAGCAGGGTGGAAAGATAATTCTACAAAAGAAGAAGAAAATGATATGGGGGATCAAGATGATCTATCCACAGAGGATAAGGAAGTGCAACAAAGAAGAATGCGTAAGAAGAGAAAACCACCGGAGTAGCTAGACAAGGTGATAGAGGAAATTAGGAAGCTGATGTTGAAGTCAGCAGAAGCAGTCAGAAAAAGGGAGATGAATAGAAGAAATCTTGTCATAGCAGTAGGGAAGAAACAAAAGAGGAAAAAGAAGCAACAACAACAACAACATAGCTGGAGAGGAGCAAGAGGACAACTCCATAAGAGAATTTTGGATCCAAGAGGATTTCAATACTGGAGAAGAGGAGCTCATGAGCAGGGACTCATGTTTTTCCCAATAGTGGAGTATGATGTAGGAGCATCGCTCCACCTCAGCAAATGCGCCAGCACGCCAACACACAAACACACAATGAAGAAAGGGAGAGGCACCAACCCTCCCATTTTTAAATTTGAAATAATCCAATATGGATTTTGTTGATACTAAGAGGGGGGTGAATCAATATCAAGTACAATTTAAAACCTTTTTCAACTTATACTTAAACCATTCAATTATATCCAATGAGAAATGAACAATAGTATAAGAGTTACACAAATACAACACAGTACACCATGCACAATATATGACAAATAATCAATAGTTATTGTTCAAGGGAAGTAATGACTTCCAAAGGTAGCTACAGCTTCCAAATGTAAAGGGAGGGATAAAACTCCAAGAGGAAGATACAATCCTCCAATATCAAGAGATGTTTTAACTCTCCATCCTTTCCCCTTCCTTCCACCCAACAATATATGAGAGATAATAAAACTTTACATTAAATCATCACCATCAACCAATCATCACATAGAACTTGATAATGCTTCCTGAGACTTCTTCAATTTATGCAATTCTTCAATTCTTGGAGTACTCTAATCCTATAGATAATATTACTCAATGTATTCTATGAAACTCCTCCAATTTTCACTCCTTGAATCCTCCCCAAAAAGAATTTATAGAAAGAATGGTAGACTTTATTCAATTCTGGTCTATTCGGGAGAGTGAAATTTCATAGAATGCCCCGCACACAATATTTAACATCTGATTATGAAACTTTCACAAAAGAAAATAAAGTCCGTACTCTTTCCAATGAAATTCGTCCCACTTCATTTGGATTCTCTATGAATAAGTTATGACTATTTTACCCAGAACACCTTTTTATTGACTAGCTTCAGGACTGGTCACAAACTCTATCTTCCACAGAGTGTATCTCCATAATTATAGCAAATCAAGAGCTAAATTTTTTACCAAAGGTACCTTGATATGTATTCTGAATACCATAGATATTTCACCATCTGACTCATTCTATAAAAAAAGTTATAGCAAAAATGGTAAGATGACCTGAAAATAACATACCTTAGAACACATCACCAAAAGACTTCATCCTCCCTTGAAATCCGACCTTCTTTACTTCTGATTTCCTCTGAAATTCGATTTGTATCAAATGAATGTATAATGATGTTTATTTATACCATTTATGTCACTTCCTTTTAACATTAGGGCCGACCTGACACTTTCTTATTTTGTAATTCTTTTCTTTAATTATCTTCAGGGCCTACATGTACTTCCTTCTTCAATTCACTTTGTCATCTTAAAAAATTCATTTGTCCTCAACCATGAGGATCCACGTGACGTGACACATACCACTAGAAACAACATGATGTATGTTAGAATATAGAATATGGTGTGCTCATTTTACCATTGACGATACTTTCGTCACCCAACCATAGGACGAAGCCTCCCTCCGAGCACCTTAACGTTGACTGAGAATTCCTCCGAAAGCAAACCCTAGGCTAGATAGCCAAACAAAGGCTAGCGCATCTTTCCCCAAGGATAGAACATCACAAAAGGCTGATCAGGTGGTCCAAACCATAGCTAAGAGATATTCAAGCCAACAATGAGAACTAGCTGCTGCTGCAATTGCACCTGCAACTCTCCTCCACATGTGTGCACCAACTGGGAACTGCAGTGCGCACCAAACTGGGAACTGCAATTCTGAGATACTTTCAAATGAGAACTGGCACCCTGTATTTATACTGGTTCTTCCAGATTTGCTGGGGACGACTTCTCCTTCTAGATAAGTGTCTGTTCAGTATATTATTATTATTTCTAGCCAAATTCTTCTCTTGGAGGCTAATAACCTAATATAAATTATCTTCTTGAGCCGACAAGGCTTCTAGGGTTATTAGCCAACTCATTAGGGTTTCTCTTGCTTCCCAGAGTCTTCTATTCTCGTCAGGTTCACATGTGGAGATAAATACCTCCCACAACTACCATAATATTAAGACTCCCTCCTAGCTAGAGAGGTATTTACAGGTAATGGACTTGAGCACAAAACATACCATTTACCCGGTAGCATCAACATAGTCATCTAGACTATTTCATGACTAGATCATGAGAATCACCATCACCATCACCTGCATCAACTCTCAAAACCATAATTCATCTTGAGTAATTAGATATGATGCTGGATAAGTCACTCTCACCATAGAGTGATACAAAAGGAGTAAAAGCTCTGAACTATTTTCCATCTGAAAATTCTCTGTTCATCATTCATCTGAATGATCATTATCTCCAATAAACTGCTGATAGTATTCAAGGCAATTAGAAAAAGGATAGAACCCACCTGTGTCTATTCATAGTAGTACATAACTACAATCCAGTGGTACACTACCACACCAAGTAACACACAAGTACTTGATCAACAACGTGAGGTTGCGAACAGTGGAACATATCCACCACAATAGTCCTCATCTACTATCATACAGTCTTCATAACAAACATCTGATAGCAATTTGCATGGAAACAATGTTATGATGTATACTGAATTATTTGGGCCAATCTTTCACTCACATCTGTAAGCTCTGAAAGAATATCCGCCTCATGAACAGTGGAACACATCCACCACTGTAGTCTATATCTACTGTCTTCATAAAAAACATCTGATAGATACCTGGACAGAAACAATGTTATGATATAAATTGAATTATCTGGGCCAATCTTTCACTCACATCTGTGAGCTCTGAAAGAATATCTGCCTCAAAATGGTGAAACATATTCACCACAGTAGTGTATCTCTACTGTCTGGAGATAAGTAGTCTCCATAACAATCATCTGATGCCATCCTACACAGAAAAATATTGTTAAAGATAAACTGAATCATTTGGGCCAATCTTTCACTCATGTTTGTGAGATTTGAAAGAATATCTGCCCTCATCAGCAATGGGTTATCTGCCCTATTCTTCACAAACAAGGAAGAAGGATTGTCTTTGATTTCTAAGCTTGGACCATTTCTCACCCTGGGCCATTCTTCCTACACTAATCAAAGTGCACCCTGGATAGAATGTATAAACCCTAAGAAATGTTTGGACCATTCCCCACACTGGTACATTCCTCCTACACTAATTAAAGTGCACCCTGGAGAGAATGTAAAAACCCTAAGGGATGACTATCCCTAATTGCTGAGCCTGGACTATTCCCCACCTTGGGCCATTCCTCCTACACTTATCAAAGTGCACCCTGGAGAGAATGTATAACCCTAAGGAATAACTGTCCGGACCATTCCCCACCCTGGGCCATTCCTCTGACACTAAACAAAGTGTAACCTGGAGAGAATGAGTCTTCCCTAAGGAATGTCTGTCCTGCATCAACCTCCAAAATGGACCATTCATTGAAACTGCTAAAAACTGTGAACTTCAAAAGAATGACTACCCGGTGAGGCGGACCATTCTACTTGACCACTACTTGAAGTGATTTCCAAGAAGAATGACTGTCCTAGACCACTCCCCATGTTAACCACAATGGAAAGTCCATGTCTATGATACATCAACAATTAGTTTGCCTCCTATGTTAACTACAATGGGAAGTCACTTTCCATTATAAGTCTCAATCCACTTTCTGAACAAGAAAGCATCTGTCCAATCTGGACTATTTTTCAATTGATAAATAATATTTTCATTGCTCCCTCCTAACTGGAGATTTATTTAAATCACAAAAATAAATCTTTTTCAAGAATATTTTCCGTACCTTCTTCTATCTTGGAGAATCTTCCCTTTCATCTAAGGGAGTTCTTTCCATGATCCCTATCTTCTCTCAGAAATATGCAAACTTGATTTTGGATAGAGGTTTTGTCAGGATATCTGTTGTCTACTCATCAGTGGGGATATATATTGGAGAATCACTTTCTCCTTTATGGACTTCATCATGGATAATGTAATACTTGTACTTTAGTCTGGAACACTGTGAAGGCTTCATGTATATCTGGATGATAGAGTATATCATAGTTGGAGAACTTGGAAGATATCCAAGTAGCACTTCTTCTGTCATCATGAGATCTGATTTACTGAGTAGTCATCTTGATGTTATAGGAAATCTTTACCATGCTTCTGCTGTGCACTAGAGGTTCTCCACCAAGTTGTCTTCTTCTTATCTACATACACGAGTCTCTTTCTGGTATGTCTCAAAGTCTTTGAGATTTCTCTTCATATGCTCTTTATTCAATTTCTCTGGAGAACATTCTTTGCATTTATCTGATGTAGAACTCCAACTCATGGATGTCAAGGATGATAAATTGACTCATGTAGTGATATGTCTAGTGTACTAGAACAAGTAATCATCATAGTCTTCTCCCTCCATCTGAGAGAACCTCTGGTTCTATATCTCGCAATGCTTTCATTCATAAGTCTTCCATACACTGTTCTTCATCACGACTTTTAGTTCTTCTGCTTGATTGCTTTCATATCAGGCTTGGTAATCTTGTGATTATTGATGTAATGACTGGTTGTTATGGCTTTTCTTTCTTTCTTGGAATCTTCATGTTCTTCTTCATGTTTTTCTTTAGTTCTTGGGTTCATGGAGTTTCTTGTAGATTCCATGTTCTAGAGATTCCACTTCTTCCTTTCATCATAGGATCACAGATCTGGATGGACAACCAGAAATACTTTAAGGATTCTCTTCGAAAAGGTCTTCTTTTGTGGTTGAGCTGAACATGTACTGTCTTTCATGGCTGCTACCATGGATATATACATTTCATCATCTTCAATGGATCATAGGATTAGATCCCTCATAATCCTTGCTTCATGTAAGAGTGCATATAATCGTCTCCCTCCGTCTTATAGAGTCCATACTTCCATCTGCATTCTTATTGTCTTCTGCAATATATAATTGGCTCTCTCTGTCTAGCAGAGTCCACGCTTCCATCTTAGTTGTCGTCATAAGTCTTTCTCCAATTCCTCTTGATGTCTAACTTCTAAGTCTCTTCATGATTGATTTGGCTTATCTTGCAGTAGCTTCCACATGATTTGTATTTCATCCTTTCAGGTGTATTATCTAATGATATTCATTCTTATCTTGTGTTTCTTCCATGGGTATATTTCTTCTAGGAACACATTATGTATAAAGACGATGCAAACAAGATATGTACAAGAAACAAGAAGAGTGTTGTTACCTTTTAGTAGAATAAGTCTCTTCCATCCTTCTTAGTCTTCTTTGTCGGATCCTTTTCTTCAGAAATTGATGCTTCGTGTTTCTCCTTCCTTTTCTTTAGCTCGGGACACTGATTTCTGTAGTGACCGTACTTTTGACAGTTGAAGCATTGTATTTCTGAAATATCTTTTCTTTGTTTTGGCTTCCTTATTGAATCGAACTTTCTTTTGTCCCTGAAGTTCTTGAATCTTGCTATGAAGGCTTGATCATCATACTTCTTTTGGGGTTTCTCTTTTGCATTGATCCTTGATTCTTCTTGAGCACAACAAGTCCAAATTTCTTCAAATGTTGGGTACTCCTTCCTTGTGTTCATGCTTGCGGAAAATGCATCCCATGTCTTGGGAAGACCATTGAGTACGATGTTCACCAATTCCTTTTTCTGAAGTGATCGCTTCAATATCTTGTACTTGATCTATTAATTAGGATATCCTTACAAAGTATGATGTTATGCTGTCATCATCATTCATCTTCATGTCACAGAGCTCATTCTTCAGACTCATAACTTGTCCAATGTTTCTGACTGAGAAGAGATTTGTTAGGGCATCGTACATCTTCTTCGATGAGTCAAGATGGGAGATGTAGGGTATCAAGTGGTATTTTATAGAATCCACTATGACACTCATGGAATTGATGTCAATGTCTTTGAACTTCTCCATAGCTGCAACATTCTGCGGTTCCTTGTCTTCTCCTTCTTTAAACTCTGGCTTCATGATCTTTCCTTTCACAATATCTATTACTTCATTCTTAGCAAGGATGAGGTCAATTCTTGTCTTCCATGCTCTGAAGTTAGAGGCTCCATCTAACTTGTTCTCAGACTTCATAGAGTTCATCATGGCTTGCTTGACTTGGTCAAACCCTAGATTTGACCAGAAATCCAAACTTCACATCTTGACCTTTTGAGAGTACTAGGAGATGCGCTGGACTAGGGTACACTGATCTGTCCGAATATTAGGTCAATATCATCACTTAAGGTTCCTCGACAAGAGGTTTAGGGTTTTTGCAACATCTTCTGCTAGTAACCTTAGCTGCAGTGCTTTTGGAAACTGCTCCTACTAGTAATCCTAGCAGTAGTTCCTTAATGAGCTCAATGTCTAGCAGCTATGTTTCCTTCCAGCATTTTAGGCTGACTGAAGGGGTGTGGGCCCATAACCTGTTAGAATATAGAATATGGTGTGCTCATTTTACCATTGACGATACTTTCATCACCCAACCATAGGCCGAAGCCTCCCTCCGAGCACCTTAACCTTGACTGAGAATTCCTCCGAAAGAAAACCTTAGCTAGATAGCCAAAAAAAGGGTCTTTCCCCAAGGATAGGGAATCACAAAAGGCTGATTAGATAGTCCAAACCCTATCCAAGAGATATTCAAGCCAACACTGAGAACTAGCTACTGCTGCAGCTGCACCTGCAACTCTCCTCCACATGTGCATACCAACTGGGAACTGCAGTGTGTACCAAATTGGGAACTGCAATTCTGAGATACTGTCAAATGAGAACTGGCACCCTGTATTTATACTGGTTCTGCCAGATTTGCTGGGGCTGACTTCTCCTTCTAGATAAGTGTTTGTTTAGTATATTATTATTATTTCTGGTTGAATTCTTCTCTTGGAGGCTAATAACCTAATATAAATTATCTTCTTGAGCCGACAAGGCTTCTAGGGTTATTAGCCAACTCATTAGGGTTTCTCTTTCTTCTCGGAGCCTTCTATTCTTGTTAGGTTCACACGTGGAGGTAAATACCTCCCGCAACTACAATAATATTAACACTCCCTCCTAGCTAGAGAGGTATTTATAGGTAATGGACTTGAACACAAAACATACCATTTACCCGGTAGCATCAATATAGTCATCTAGACTATTTCATGACTGGATCATGAGAATCACGATCACCATCACCTGTATCAACTCTCGAAACCATACTTCATCTTGAGTAATTAGATATGATGTTGGATAAGTCACTCTCACCATAGAGTGATACAAAAGGAGTAAAATCTCTGAACTGTTTTTCGTCTGGAAAATCTCTGTTCATCATTCATCTGAATGATCATTATCTCCAATAAACTGCTGATAGTCTTCAAGGCAATTAGAACAAGGATAGAACCCACCTATTTCTATTCATAGTAGTACATAACTACAATCCAGTGGTACACTACCACACCAAGTAACACACAAGTACTTGATCAACAACGTGAGGTTGTGAACAATGGAACATATCCACCACAGTAGTCCTCATCTACTATCATACAGTCTTCATAACAAACATCTGATAGCAATCTGCATAGAAACAATGTTATGATGTATACTGAATTATTTGGGCCAATCTTTCACTCACATCTGTAAGCTATAAAAGAATATCTACCTCATGAACAGTGGAACACATCCACCACAGTAGTCTATATCTACTGTCTTCATAACAAACATCTGATAGCTACCTGCATAGAAACAATGCTATGATATAAATTGAATTATCTGGGCCAATCTTTCACTCACATCTGTGAGCTTTGAAAGAATATCTACCTCATGAACAGTGGAACACATTCACCACAGTATTCTATATCTACTGTCTTCATAACAAACATCTGATAGCTACCTGCACAGAAACAATGTTATGATATAAATTGAATTATCTGGGCCAATGTTTCACTCACATCTGTGAGCTCTGAAAGAATATCTGCCTCAAAATGGTGAAATATATTCACCACAATTGTGTATCTCTACTGTTTAGAGATAAGCAGTCTCCATAAAAATCATCTGATGCCATCCTGCACATAAAAATATTGTTAAAGATAAACTGAATCATCTGGGCCAATCTTTCACTCACGTTTGTGAGATCTGAAAGAATATTTTCCCTCATTAGCAATGGGCTATCTTCCCTATTATTCACAAATAAGGAAGAAGGATTGTCTCTGATTTCTGAGCCTGGACCATTATTCCTACACTAATCAAAGTGCACCCTGGACATAATGTATAAACCCTAAGAAATGTTTGGACCATTCCCTACCCTAAGCCATTCCTCCTACACTAATTAAAGTGCACCCTGGAAAGAATGTATAAACCCTAAGGAATGACTGTCCCTGATTGTTGAGCCTAGACTATTCCCCACCCTAGGCAATTCCTCCTACACTTATCAAAGTGCACATTGGAGAGAATGTATAACCCTAAGGAATAACTGTCCGGACCATTCCCCACCCTGGGCCATTCCTCCGACACTAAACAAAGTGTAACCTGGAGAGAATGAGTCTTCCCTAAGGAATGTTTGTCTTGCATCAACCTCCAAAATGGACCATTCTTTGAAATTTCTCACAACTATGAACTTTGAAATAATGACTACCCGACGAGGTGGACCATTCTACTTGACCACTACTTAGAGTGTCTGCTAAGAAGAATGACTGTCCTAGACCACTCCCCATGTTAACCACAATGGAAAGTCATTGTCTATGATACATCAACAATCAGTCTGCCTCCCATGTTAACTACAATGGGAAGTCACTTTCCATGTTAAGTCTCAATCCACTTTCTGAACAGGAAAGCATCTGTCCAATATGGACTATTTTTCAATTAATAAATAATATTTTCATTGCTCCCTCCTAACTGGAGATTTATTTAAATCACAAAAATAAATCTTTTTCAAGAATATTTTTCGTACCTTATTCTAGCTTGGAGAATCTTCCCTTTCAGCTAAGGGAGTTATTTCCACGATCCCTATCTTCTCTCAGAAATATGCAAACTTGATTCTGGATAGAGGTTTTGTCAGGATATCTGTTGTCTTCTCATCGGTGGGGATATATATTGGAGAACCACTTTCTCCTTTCTGGACTTCATCATGGATAATGTGATACTTGTACTTTAGTCTGGAACACTGTGAAGGATTCATGTAGATATAGATGATAGAGTATATCATAGTTGGAGAACTTGGAACATATCCAAGTAGCACTTCTTTTGTCATCATGAGATTTGATTTACTGAGTAGTCATCTTGATGTTATAGGAAATCTTCACCACGCTTCTGCTGTGCACTGGAGGTTCTCCACCAATTTGTATTCTTATTATCTGCATACACGAGTCTCTTTCTGGCATGTCTCAAATTCTTTGAGATTTCTCTTCATACACTCTTTATTCAATTTCTCTGGAGAACATTCTTTGCATTTATCTGATGTAGAACTCCAACTCATGGATGTCAAGGATGATAAATTGACTCATGTAGTGATATTTCTAGTGTACTGGAACAAGTAATCATCATAGTCTTCTCCCTCCATTTGAGAGAACCTTTGGTTCTAGATCTCACAATGATTTCATTCATAAGTCTTCCATACACTATTCTTCATCACGACTTTCAGTTCTTCTGCTTGATTGCTTTCATATCAGGCTTGGTAATCTTGTGATTATTGATGTAATGACTGGTTGTTTTGGCTTTTCTTTCTTTCTTGGAATCTTCATGTTTTTCTTTAGTTCTTGGGTTCATGGAGTTTCTTGTAGATTCCACTCCTTCCTTTCATCATAGGATCACAGATCTGAATGGACAACCAGGAATACTTTAAAGATTCTCTTCGAAAAGCTCTTCTTTTGTGGTTGAGATGAACACGTACTGTCTTTCATGGCTACTACCATGGATATATACATTTCATCATCTTCAATGGATCATAGGATTAGCTCCCTCCTAATCCTTGCTTCATGTAAGAGTGCATATAATCGACTCCCTCTGTCTGATAGAGTCCATTCTTCCATCTGCATTCTTATTGTCTTCTGAAATATATAATTGTCTCTCTCTATCTAACAGAGTCCACACTTCCATCTTAGTTTTCATCATAAGTCTTTCTCCAATTCCTCTTGATGTCTGACTTCTAAGTCTCTTCATGATTGATTCGGCTTATCTTGCAGTAGCTTCCACATGATTTTTATTTCATCTTTTCATGTGTATTATCTAATGATATTCATTCTTATCTTGTGATTCTTCCATGTGTATATTTCTTCTTGGAACACATTATGTATAAAGACGATGCAAACAAGATATGTACAAGAAACAAGAAGAGTGTTGTTACCTTTTAGTAGAAGAAGTCTCTTCCATCCTTCTTAGTCTTCTTTGTCGGTTCCTTTTCTTCGACAATCAATGCTTTGTGTTTCTCCTTCCTTTTCTTTAGCTTGGGACATTGATTTCTGTAGTGACCGTACTTTTGACAGTTGAAGCATTGTATTTCTGAAATATCTTTTCTTTGTTTTGGCTTCCTTCTTGAATCGAACTTTCTTTTGTCCCTGAAGTTCTTGAATCTTGCTGTGAAGGCTTGATCATTGTACTTCTTTTGGGGTTTCTCTTTTGCATTGATCCTTGATTCCTCTTGAGCAAAACAAGTCCAAAGTTCTTCAAATGTCGGGTACTCCTTCCTTGTGTTCATGCTTGTGGCAAATGCATCCCATGTCTTGGGAAGACCAATGAGTACTATGTTCACCAATTCCTTTTTCTGAAGTGATGTTTTCAATAGCTTGTAGTTGATCTCTTAACTAGGAGATCCTTACAAAGTATGATGTTATGTTTTCTTCATCATTCATCTTCATGTCACGGAGCTCATTCTTCAGACTCATAACTTGTCCAATGTTTCTGACTGAGAAGAGATTTGTTAGGGAATCATACATATTCTTCGATGAGTCAAGATGGGAGATGTAGGGTATCAAGTGGTATTTTATGGAATCCACTATGATACTCATGCCATTGATATCAATGTCTTTGAACTTCTCCATAGCTGCAATGTTCTGCGGTTCCTTCTCTTCTCCTTCTTTAAACTCTGGCTTCACGATCTTTCCTTTCAGAATATCCAATACTTTATTCTTAGCAAGGATGAGGTCAATTCTTGTCTTCCATGCTCTGAAGTTAGAGGCTCCATCTAACTTGTTCTCAGACTTCATAGAGTTTGTCATGGCTTGCTTGACTTGGTCAAACCCTAGATTTGACCAGAAATCTAAACTTCACGTCTTGGCCTTCTGAGAGTACCAAGAGATGCGTTGGGATAGGGCACACTGATTTATCCAGAGATTAGGTCAATATCATCACTTAAGGTGCCTCAACAAGATGTTTAGGGTTTTTGCAACTGCTTCTGCTAGTAACCCTAGTTGCAGTGCTTTTGGAAATTGCTCCTGCTAGTAATCCTAGTGGTAGTTCCTCAATGAGCTCAATGTCTAGCGACTATGTTTCCTTCCAGTGTTTTAGCATGACTGAAGGGTTGTGGGCCCATAACTTGTTAGAATATAGAATATGGTGTGCTCATTTTACCATTGACGATACTTTCGTCACCCAACCATAGGTCGAAGCCTCCCTCTGAGCACCTTAACCTTGACTGAGAATTCCTCTGGAAGAAAACCTTAGGTAGATAGCCAAACAAAGGGTAGCACATCTTTCCCCAAGGATAGCTCATCAAAAAAGGATGATCAGATAGTCCAAACCCTAGCCAAGAGATATTCAAGCCAACACTGAGAACTAGCTGCTGCTGCAGCTGCACTTGCAACTCTTCTCCACATGTGTGCACCAACTGGGAACTACAATGCGCACCAAACTGGGAACTGCAATTCTAAGATACTGTCAAATGAGAACTGGCACCCTGTATTTATACTGGTTTTGCCAGATTTGATGGGGCTGACTTCTCCTTCTAGATAAGTGTCTGTTCAGTATATTATTATTATTTCTGGCCGACTTCTTCTCTTGGAGGCTAATAACCTAATATAAATTATCCTCTTGAGCCGACAAGGATTCTAGGGTTATTAGCCAACTCATTAGGGTTTCTATTGGTTCCTGGAGTCTTCTATTCTCACCAGGTTCACATGTTGAGGTAAATACCTCCCGCAGCTACCATAATATTAACAATGTATACTATCCATCCATGGGTGTTGTATCTGCATGTGCATTTTCCTTCATGTCCAAATACCTTCGTCAATATTGTGGTCCAAAACCCATGAATAGGGTTGACATCAATGACAACAACCAATCTTCCAAAAATCTCCCCCTTTGTCATTGATGGCAACACTCATGCTACCCCTATCATCATGATCCCAATTTCTCTCCCCCCGAGTTTAATGGAAAAGGTAACTCTCTTCTTTGGGGATGCTCCCCCTGAACATGTGGCACTCAATAATACTTCATCATTATTTTTGTTTTTTGTGACTTTTTCTTCCTTGGAATCCTTTTGTGTGGCTTCTATCTTCTCTATCTTCTTCATGTCTAGGATGTATATGTTGTTCGGTCTTCTTGTTGCAGTTGCAACCAATTTTCTTGAGTTATTTTCTCTGATTTTACATTTTCGGGAGTCAAACATAAGAGTGTATCCTTGATCACATATTTTGCTGACACTGAGGAGATTATGCTTCAGATCTTCAACCAATAGAACATTCTTTTCTTTTACATTTTTTCTTCCAAGCTCTACTACACCTTCTCCAAGTATTTTGGTAGATGAGTCATCTACAAATGCAACATTTCCACCCTTTCTCTTCAAGCTGATGAATTTTTCTTGATCCCTAGTCATGTGTGAAGAACATCCACTGTCTATGTACCATTCATCTTCTTCTTTGCATTCTTCAACGGTTAATTCTATTCGACAATATTCATTGTTTGGAATCTCTTTCCTTCTCCATACTATGGTTGGCATAGGGACATCTTCATTCATATGTCTGCAATCTCATGCTTTGTGACCAAGATAATTGCATTTGTAGCATACAATATTTTTGTCTATCAACGCGTAAAATGAATTATAACTTTTGTTGACAAATCCACTATTATTTCCATATCTTCTATTTACACCATTCATGTTTCTTGCGTATTTGTTTCTTTCATTGATTCTGCAATTAATTGCCTTATGTCCAAAATTTTTGCAAGTATAACAATGACCAAGAAATAAATTTTGATACCTGGGAGTAAGCGACCTTCTTTGTGATGTAGTCCATCTGGATTCATGATCTACTCTTCTGTAGTTTCCTTCATACTAATTGAAGCTTCTTTGATTCTTGAAGGTAGGAGGTCTTCTTGGATATTCATCTCTTTTGTAATCATTCCTTCTTTCTGGTATTCTGGTCCACTTCTCATCAATTGTCTGTGTAGCTCTTTCTTCAACCTTCTTGTTGGTATTTGCATATTCTTTGTATGAAGTTTCACCCATGCATCCAAGATGTGTTAATTCTTTTGGCACTTGAGAGTTTATTAAGCTCTTCCTCAATGAGACAACTTCTTGTTCAAGTTTCTCACAATCTTCTTCTTTCT
>ML807556.1:293366-308653 GCA_009831015.1 Picea engelmannii
AATGAATGTATAATGATGTTTATTTATACCATTTATGTCACTTCCTTTTAACATTAGGGCCAACTTGACGCTTTCTTATTTTGTAATTCTTTTCTTTAATTATCTTCAGGGCCTACATGTACTTCCTTCTTCAATTCACTTTGTCATCTTCAAAAATTCATTTCTCCGCAACCATGAGGATCCACGCAACGTGCCACATACCACCAGAAACAACATGATGTATACTATCCATCCATGGGTGTTGTATCAACATGTTCATTTTCCTTCATGTCCAAATACCTTCATCAATATTGTGGTCCAAAACCCATGACTAGGGTTGACATCAATGACAACAACCAATCTTCCAACAGATTTTTGTGTTGTAAGGATGTAAATTTCAAGCCATGCCTTTGTAAAGGTAGTGGCTAGGGTTGCCTTAAATGGTTACCTATAGCAGGTCCAGATCGTAGTCAGGTCTGGACATTCATTTATGTAATGTAGCCGTAGAAGTATGGTGTTATAATTGAGATAGCGATAACACTAAGGAGATGGTGAGGATAAGCTTGTAGATCCCTCACTTTGTAATTAGAATACTAGAGAGAATGATAGAGAGGTATGGATAGAGAGGACTTAGGAAGTCTTAGAATTTTCGAGAGAGATATTGAGAGAAATGGGACTTTGTTACAGTCCAGTTTTTGTAAACATCTGTATAGACACACAAAGATAATAGAAAATAAATTTTTCCTGCATATGGTTGTTCGTGTGTTTATGTATTTCAGGAATGAATGCTGTAGATATATGATAAGATTTATTTACAGTAGGAAGATATATTTCTTTTATCTTCATTGAGTTTTATAATATCGTTTTGGATTCTTTAGGCTATGCAAGGAGTGCACAACAGAACAATTGAGGTTCTGTAGCCAGCGCAAGGAGTGCTCATCTGAACTCTGCGGAGTCAGAAAAGAACATGCCAGGAGGGCACTCCAGAATGATTACAAGCTCAAGAGGAACCTCAAGGTTACTGAATAACTTAGAGGGGAGACTGTGTAGAAGAAGCACAGAGAAGCAGAGTTATTGAGAACTCTATTGAGATCTACCAGGTGGGCATTGAGCCGATGCAAGTGTGCACAGAATAACTCTGTGTCGAGTTCGGGAGAAACAGAGTTACTGAATACTCTGTGAGGAAAATATCTACAAGGAGTACATTGAGTAGAAGAACGCCAGGAGGGTGAGAAGTATTTCTTGTTCAATAAATCCTTTAGATTCTGAGTTTGACGAAATATCGAGAATGCAAGGTGTGCGTGGGAGATCAAAACCTTCGAGGAGGTCAAGCTCAGAAGGGATAACAGAGACATTGTGAAGGAATTAGACTTATTCTAAGTCTGAAAGCTCAGAAGAGATAGCACTTACAAGAGCGTAAGTGGGACCCAAAGGAGTCAGGTTCACAGGAGAAAGTTCAAAGGCTGAGATCTTTGAATAGTTACAAAATCTTCCAAGTCGGGAGAAGGTGGAAGCTTAGGAGGAGGAGTGAAAACAACCGTCTGATCAGTTGTAGAGAAGTACCTGGACCGTTAGATCTATGTCCGATGAATAGAGGGAGCACAAAGGATAAGAGAACAGATCTCATCCATTTGGATTTGAACGCAGAGGATCAACTATCATTGGATCCGGGAAGAAGTGCACAAGTCTTAATTCTTGCATGAACAGGAGAGAGAATCTCTCTAAGTTTGAAACTTGAGATTTCTGAATCCCAGAGAGTCGAAAGCTTGAAGTGAAATCTCAGTCGTTGAATGACCAGGCGAATCTGAGCCATCAGATATTGTGAGTTCAGGAGGAGGCAAGTTTGAAACTTGATATTCTCGAAGCGCAGAGAGTCGAAGGGTCGGAATGAATATGGACCATTGGATCTAGGGGAAGACGTGTCGATAGGTTGAAAGATTTAGAAGAAGGTGAAGGTTGAAGTGTTGAAACACTTCAAGGCCAAAGATCCGAAGAGCCGAGAGTCGTCAATCTGCGAGGGGACACTTGTCACCAGATCGCGACCTCCAGATAAAGTTACACTGGAGTTTCAGTTTGAGAACTGAAATAGCTGAAGCCCGAAGACCCGAAGTGGATAGAGGATGTCATATCAAAGGGAAGACACGCGTCAAGAGATCATGTGTTTTGGGTGAAAGCACTCCGGGAGGAACAAGTGCATAGGAGTTTGATACTCCCAAATCTTGAAGTGCCGGAGAGCCGAAGAGCCAAAGAGCCAAAGCATCAGAAAGAAAAGAGATCTAGACCATTGGATCCAGAGAGATGTGTGGCGGTAGATCGCAAGCTTCAGGTAAGTTTCATTTGAATTTTGGTCGAAAGTTGAAACTGTCGAAACCCAAAGACCCGAAGTGAATCTGGGCCATCCGATCTAGAAAGGACGTGGCATGAATCCGTGAACTCTGGGTAAAGTCCCGAAGTGATTTATAGCCATCACATCAAGTGGACACATGGCAGAGATCTGCATAGCTCAAGGAGAGAGAAAAGTTGAAAGTTGAGAAGTCCAAATTCTGGAGATGCGAAGGGGTCATAGCTATTAATCTGGTCGAAGAGGTCAAACACCCAAAGCGAGAGCAAAACCGTTGATCTGGGTTGGACAGGTGTCACTAGATAGTGAACTCCGGAAGGATTCACTCTGGAGGTTTGTGTTTTTTGAGATTTTAAATCACCGAAGATCGAAGTCTCGGAAATGATGAGATTCGTCAATGTGAAGGTGGACACGTGGCATTAGATCGCGAGCTCCGAGAAAATTGTATTGAATGTCTCAGTTGAGATTTGAGATTCACGAAGTCCAAAGAGCCGAAGAAAATGATAGCCGCCAGATCACTCGAAATGATTGATAGTCGTTAGATCAGGAGAGGAGACGTGATGAATATCTAAGCATTTTGGGTAAATTCTCGAAGTGATTTATAGTTGTCAGATCAAAAGGACATGTGGCATGATTCCACAAATTTGAGGAGAAGAAAAAGGATTTGAGATTTGAGATTCCCAAAGGTCGAACACATGGAGGAGATCCTAGTCGTAGATTCAAGGGGATAGGTGGCAACAGATCTTCCACTCCGGGATATTGCCACACAGAGGAGAGTGGAGTTTGAAAGTTGAAACTCCCGAAGGTCGGAAAGGCAGAGTCAATGAAAACTGTTGATTCGAATGGACTACGTGTCAAAAGATCGTAGATATCTGTGGAGACGCGTGGAAGGAGGAAAGAAGAGCAAAACATAGATTGATAACAGTCGTTGATTGTAGATAGTGCCAAAGGAACAAAGATCGATGGACAGAAGGGATTGCGGGGGCAGGACATGCTTGGACGATAATATTCCTTGAGCGGGCCGCAATTTCAACCATTGTTTTAGTGACGGGGTATGTGTTAGCACAAGAAGGATTACGGGGTGAAAAGAGGTTTGGTTGGAAACCACTCTTTCCCGTGCCCACAATCACACATTAGCATAATAGCACAACCCAGTGTCATATGAAGGAAGGGACTAGTGAAGAGGAGATAGTGCCCACAAACTGAAGAGCACTAGAGCACACAGACAGAGGGTGTGGGTGTCACAGGACCTATGCCAAAAGGAGAAAAGGGGCCTATGTATAATTGATCTAGGTTCATTCAGGAGCCTGAAGAGTTGATCTGACTCAACAATTGGAATGATACAGAGATCGAGAGGTCGTAAAACCCCAGGAGGGGAGGGGGGCTGCATCAAATTCACAATTACCTTGTGACTCTACTGAGAAAAGGCCACGAAGGTTAGTCCGATAGGATCATGGGAAGGTGAAAGCCTGATAGGCTTGCGATATTTGGATTCCAAATCAGAGAAGACATGTCATCATTACACATCACCTCCCTAAAGAATGACACCTCAACTGAACAATAGCTTGATTCCAATATGGCTAGTTGACATGGAAATATTGAAGGAATGAGCTTGATAGGCTTGGGAGAATATATTTTCTCAAAACATGCTTACATGCTTAACACTCTAAATAGTAATTTCCAAAAAGGAGAGCCCAATAGGCTTGTGTCCTTTAGGTTTCAGGGTAAATGTGTAAAACAATAGAAGCTCGTTTTCCGATAGGAAAGGTTCAATGTTCGGATATCAATATGAGTCAAGGTCCCACTTGAGGGTCAAGGTTCCAATCAAATAATAAAATACAATCAATTTCAAACCTGGGATAAAAATGAATGTAAAATTTACATGGTGATAAAATTAAATTCTGACGGGGTTAAGAAAAAATAAGGCTAATTTTGAACACTGGATTCAATGATAATCAAGATCTAATTAGAGAGGAGTCTAGTCAAGAGGTACAATATTAAGGGATTCTCATATGTATTTCAAATTTGAAGTGGTTATGCAATGAAATATGGAGTTTCCCAAGGGACATTTGAGGTTTCCATCTCTTTTTATCAATTGGAGGCCCTGCTCTTGAGTTTCCTTTCTTCTATGACTAGATGCACATGATCTTCTGTTTAGGTATGATTCTCTTGAGGACTTGAAACAACATAAGTATCTTGTAAAGGAAGTGACATTGCAACCTTGTTACTACAACCAAAGAAATAATAGTCTTTGTTATACAAGGAAGAAGGTACTTGCTAGTACGTTATAAATTTTACATTCTTTCCCTTTACCATTTTACTATAAAATCTATGAAAAGAGTTGGGATTCTTAAAAAATGAGGAAATTAAAAGAAGGAATCCTTAAAAGAAAGCATATATGATCTTGGTCTCTTAKGCACAATCTGTTGTTGTAAAAAAATGTCATGAAATATGGATGTATCTAATCTCAAGMTCTTGAACAAGATTAAAGATCYTATCATTCTAGTTATGGATTTTAAACTAAGGAATATGATTAACAAGTGAGAGCTTGAGTATGAATATGAGGGTAGTAGTTACAAGATGCAAAGMAACAATATACCAACCATTCTCTTCTCAATGATAARGTGAGATGATAGTACAAACCAATGCACAAGGAAACAACAAATCCTTAAAATAAAATTATCTTCAAGTCATAAAATAGAGCATTAAAATCTACAGTAACATGGGACCAAAAATACATTTAAATATTCAACCCAGTGAGAGGACTACCTACCCGATTTCCTACAACATGAGAGATGAGCAGAAGGATGAAATTGAAGTGAAAACATAAGCATGTATAAGAAGTTGATTAGATTGTAGTGGGAAATTTGTATAAGATCAAGCTTTAAAATATTTACACCACCTTCTTATGGCATTAGTAATAATGATTGAATGATTAAACCTTAAATCCAAAAATCCAATTAGTATCATAGACAATCCTAAGTGCCTCAATGGATTCTACCCAGGTCTGCTAGACGAGGAGTATTAATGCATTATAGAGGTCATCCTAGGCTACTCAAAATTGACTTTAGGATGAATTAATATCATGATAACATTGTAAGACCATCCTTAAATCACCTTTTCTCATCCATACCATGTATTAATATCTTCTTATTTTGACTCAAATGTAGCAACTCTTTGATCTATTAGTGCCTTTATGAATTCAATATCAACACTTCAAACCAAGATATAAGATAAAGAATGAATTCATCATAGAAAAAGAGAAGTTAAATATCAATCAAATATATGCTCAGAAGAGTCAATAAACATGATCAATGGGTACAAGAGTTCCAAAGAAATATTTACAAGAAGTACGTCAAAGGATAGAAGGAGAATTTAAAAAAAAGACTTATTGAAGATGAACAAACAATGTACAATGAACAAAGAGATCTTGAGAAATGAAAACCTCAATGATAAAAAATCATTAAAAATCTAAACCACTAATCCCCTCGGTAATCAAATAATATACAATAGGATCACAATAGTAATATATTAGGCATTATTGTTGTGTTGGTTTTGCCACATGGGTGAGAAAAAACACAACACTTACTTGCCTAGTTAAGTCAGCTAAACAAGACAGAGGTTTGTGAGTTGATTAGATAACCAAATATAGATGAAACAAGGAAATAGAAATAAAAAAATAAATAAATAGATGTTAGAGAATCTTGCAAGAACTAGAACCATGAAAAGAAAAAAATGACAATCATATAACTACCAATGGATCAATGTATTGATAGGCTAGCACCATAGAGGAAGGAAGGGACTTATGAATCCCCTTTTTCTTGTTGGGAGGGCTCTTGAGTTCCCTAATAGAGAGCTCTTATATTCATACAATGGTGAAGAAATACAGTGCCAATCCTCTCAAGAGGTGAGTGGAATGGCCCTTGCTATAGTGATTGAATGATTCCAAGAGAAAACATGATTCTCCATGAAGAATTATTGCAGTATGAAAATACCTTGAAGTTCTTATTTTTCTAGCACACCCATGGCACATATTTATAGTGTCCATTCATGGAAAGATACAACTGGTTCATAGTGTGAACAAGGGGCCTTTTAGGGCACTTCCTAGCCCTTGACCAGCCCCCAAGCTAGATTTCGCTTAGATTTGAATGTCAAATCGTGTTGGGGGTCAGACTGGAAGTGGTTGAGAAGCCGAAAAGATTCATAAATGCATTGTTCATGAGAAGTGTGCAGCTTTGCTCGAAGACAGTCGTGCATCTTGCACATTTTGATCATAGTGCTCACCTAGGACTGTGTTAGCCCGTGCATTCTGCACACAGTGCGTGCGCTTCCTTTGGTGAATTTGCGCACTTTGATTTTTTAACCAAGTATATAGTTTTTTCCCTTTTTGATGGATTTTGGTGCTATATTTGTACTAATTACTGCTGAAATTGATGTCTTTTATCAACCATTGTGTGTAATGCTACAAACAATTTTTCAGTGATAACAGATGCCCCCTGATGTGTGAGGTTAGGAGCATATGTATAGTCGAAATAAATCAATGTTTTTTTTGCTGAGAGTGATATTGTAAGGAAGGGTGAAGAGAGGAACTACTAGAGCGATCCACCAGAGGGAGAGGAAAAATCGTGGGAACCAAACCTTTCTCTAGGAAGATTTTTTTTTTTTTTTTGTATACAAACAAGGCAGGCATATCACATGCTTGTGTCATGAAACCAAAATGTGGGACTATAACTGAAGATGTATGAGAATGTAGATAGTTGTAGCACCCTCAAGGGTGATTGATAACAACATATGGTGGTTTTGAATGGTGAACTGGCTCTGAATCAAGTAATGGTTGACGGTGAGAAGTGTTGATGACTCGTACGCATTGATGGCCTATGACATTCATAGGTCTTCGGCTGGTATGAAAAAATTGCAATGGTCGCATAGTAAGACCCACCTTAACATGAGATTTTGTTGAAGTCGAATGTTATGGGGGTCAACATAATCATAAAAAAATGATGAATCTCTCTGTTTCGTCCGAGAATCCTCATGGAAAAGGTAACAAGAGTCAAGATATTTTCTCCCTTCTAGAAACTGTGTTGATGTCTACAGGAAGGGAGACGCGACGTCAAGAAGCAAATGGGCTTCTTGAAATCCACTGAGTAATAGATGATATCAGGTACTGAGGGGTAACATGGATGAAGTCAAGACACTATGGGACTCAGGAATACCATTGGTTGGGGTGTTCAAGGATGATTGGAAGCAATCGTAAAACTAGATCTAGTGTTAGGGGGACAACTAGACATGGGGTTAAACTGTGCTGGAGGCTGAAAAAAGTGGGAAAACTCAGAGATCATGGGTACATGGATTTGGGATACTCGGGGTTCATTAATGATGTCGATATGAAAAAGGGGTGGATTCCCCAACCAAGGGTGACATGGGTTTCTTTTCCAATTAAAAGAAGGCCATCGAGGATGACGAAAAAAAAACTATGTATATGCTGTAAACAAAGGATTTATAAAATTACCAAAAAAATAAAGAATAATTGGGGTTGAGAATACAAATACAGAAATGGGTGCCCCGATGAAAGATGGCTTGGCCTGTTAGAGCACAAGTTTGTGAAAGAGAACTGGTGGAGGGTGGCCCCCCCATAGGTGGGTTTTTGTATTGGGTAAATGGATGGAGGACAATATGCAGATGGGAAAACTAATTATGGATGAGATGGAGGGCTACTGGAACTACGGTGGTGCAGTCAACAAAACCAAGTGTAGGATGATATGACTCAAGAGTCCATTGGGAAGGTTAGAAATATGATAAGAAGAAGTATGGGGTTCATTCTTGGAAATGAAAAATACTATCAGGACTCCCAATCCTAGGGTGTGAAATCAACATGAGTGTCAAGTTGCCAAGGGGAACTATGAATGGGACAACTCATGTGAGGGAGAGTGTTATCGGTTGACAATACCAAAATGTGGAAGAGGTAAAGATACTACAGATCTGAATGTAGGGACCCTAAAGGAAAATGTCATAGGGTACGACTGGGATATTCAATTGTTTATAGAGGGAGTAATTACATGCCAGTGTCGAACATATACCTGAAGGGGTTGTAAGCTTGTTGAATAGGTACCTGCACATAAAAAACCAAATACTCGACATGAACAATATCTAATAATAAATATCATATAAAAACTATTTGATAAAACTTGAAAGTGAGCATGCGTACCTGACCATGGCATGAGAAAAATGCTTCTCCGAGGAAAAGTACAGATGATAACACGGGGAATGTGAATGTGTAGATGGATGGATCAATATCTTGTGGCTTAGAATGGATCAGAAAACAGAGGCTCTGGGCTCCTGTAACAGAATGTGGAAGTTGGGAAAAAGGGCCTATATATGGATGGTGGGCCCACAATGCCACCTCATTTGTACCTGAAACTATTGCCGATCTGGCGAGAGAGTTGGGAGGTGATTTGGAGATTACGAGAGCATGGGGCTACTAATCCGAGAGTTGCGAGAGATAGGTTAGTAACCTTATCATACTATAATTTTTGAACTTGATGGATGTTAGGTAGGGGTTGTACGAAGGGTTGTACAATGGTTTTTAAGGGTAGGTGCCCACTAGTGCATGGGAAAAGGGGGAATACCCACGCATGTGTGTGTGGGTAGAACTCGGTTTCCCACACATTATGTGCATGTTTTCCCCAAATAGGCATGCATTCATGAATGCATGGCTCTGGTGGGAAACCCCACGCATATTGTGTGACTGTGTAGGTAACATCTACGCATATGAGCATGTGGGGTGACCAAACAAGTGTGCATTGGATGCGTGCCTGTTTTATGGACAACTGCATACCCATGCATGACTGTGGATGTGACAACTGCGCATTAGTGCATAGTTGTTTGATAAGGGCAGTATGATTTTTGATGTTTATGATTTTCGATGGATGATGTGGATGATCAGGTGTTTATGGGTGAATGCAGATGATCAACATAGTCATGAGTACAATGTCGGTCCACTGCTGAGAGCAGGACTGGGACCGATTGAGAGAGGTTGTGAGGGAGCAGCCTATAGTACATAGACACTTGGTAGCCTGCGGGTTGCTAATTTTTTTTGACTATCCTTTGATATGGTCCCAGGAGTTCTTACTTCATTTTTTGGTCTGCATGTGGAGCACTGACCTGCAGTGCTTTGTGGTGCAGGGGATGTATCTGACGTTCTCTGCGGTAGAGGACGTATATTTTTTGACAGGACTCCCATTTTGGGGGAGGGTTTTGGCCATGGATTCCCATCTTCCAGGGGAGGAAAGGTTAGAGACCATCACGACATGACATTGTTCTTTTTTTGAACCCGATGCTAGGTTCTCTTGTGTGTATTGAGGCCCTCGACGACTTGTTGATTGAGTGCATAGCCACGATGGTGGTGAGGATCTATGGATCCTTGGGAACTTAGTGGATCACATGTGGGAAGTTGAAGGTGGTGGAGGAGGTCTTGGACAAAGACCTATTTGCATGGATAGTGCTAATGCACACCTGGATGTTGTCCCAGTTGAATCGGTGTCAGCGTGTTGATTCTGGTGATTTTGCATTCGGGTCAGTTTTGGTGGCTTGGTTCTTAGAGAGGGTGCCTCTATTGCACCCTTAGATTCTATTGGATCCAGCGTTGCAGCGAGAGCCGCGATTGATGCGATGGGTGCATGTTTTGGCCCAACATGGAGGAGGGGAGGGTGGCCATTACTACACGACCAAAGTGGCTCATGTGTGGCAGAAAATTCCACAGGTGATTCTATAGTATCCATGCACTGGTATGGACTACAGACAGGACCCTGACATGGTACTACCTCTTGGGGAGGAATAGGACCATAGAGGTATGTGTATTGTCTATTTTTATTTTATTTTGGTAGATAGTGTTGATCAAACATGTATATGGATGCTGACACTATATGGATGTGGTTTTGTAGATGTTGGACCCCAGGGTTGAGAGGCGGAGGTCATCAGGGAGCCATCTCAAGCCTATAGAGGCGAGGGCTGGGCAGAGGCGTCGATGAGAAGATGTTGGTGTTGGGCCTTCCATAGAGCCACAGGGAGATATTGCGGTTGTACTAGAGGATCTGTGTCAACGGTTAGAGTGGGTTATCCAAGGGGTTCTAGAGGGTGTATGGGCCCACATCCAAGATGATGAGGTCCTAGACCAGTATGTAGAGGTACCGATAGAATGGCGTGCATTGATCCATAGGGTAGTGGTGGCAGAGGCAACTATGATGGATCAGCTTCCCCCTGGAGCTGGAGTGCCCCCAGCTGGTGGGGTACCTCTGGCTGACATAGGACCTTGGGGGGGGGGAGATCTAGGGGCACCTTGAGTGCCAAGTTGATGTATATGGGTTTATGGGATTGATTTTGTATAGGGTATTTGATACCCAGTTTTGTACTCATAGGGATGATGAGACTTATGAGCCTATGGGAAATTGTATATATATTTTTTGTAAAACATTTATGACCATTATGATATATATGGTGGATATATTGGTGACCATGCATGTATTTTTGTTTTGTTGTTTATGATTTATGATATATATTGCTATCTTTTGACAAATGTATCATGCTATGTATATGATGTTTTTAATGTGATAAATTCCAATCTAATACTAGGTTAGCCATGTGATTTGCTACTTGATTGAGGTTTCTTGGAATATGTGTGAATGTGATGGAATCAAAGTTGTGAGATAGGAGTCTAACTTGTTGGTATTTTTGGAAGAGGCAAGGATCGTGAACATGATACATCTTGTTGAGCTACAGGATGACAAGTTGGGAATCTAATAGAACACTAAGGTGACGAATGTGGCAATGACTCACCTCGATAAGGATACTAATGACGATGTCATATTCGACTTGGTCATTGGTGGCTGGGCCTAAGCATATTCCATTGGAATGGAGTAGTATATGTGAGGGGGTATAGAGGGCCCAAGTAGTAAAAGCGAGATTCTGGGCCCAACAGTTGGCACCGTTAATGTAACTGATATGGTAGGTTGATGGATGATGCATCTGTCAATAACATGGGTGATAGATCAAACATGAGGAGTGGTGGTAGTAAAGAAGACTAAAAACTATACAAATGTGTATAATGAGAAACCTAAGGTAGGGAGGATATTCTTAGGCATAAAAATTATTCAAGTACAACCCGTTGATGGGTTCCTTGAGAGGGAAGCCTTCTAGAGAGGCCAAAATGTAGGCACCTTTAGTGAGGCAATGTTGGATGATGAAGAGGCTATGCCATAATGAATCGAATTTCCCATGGCCAAGAGTGTCATGGGTGATATCATAGGCTAACACGAGATCACATTTGTTGAATGAGAGAAGGTTAACATGGAAGTCGAAGGTGGCTTTGGACCATTTTTTAGCTACCTCATTGTGTTGTAATGAAGATCAATAGTCTTCGTCAAGGGACTCTAAGGTCAATAGGCATTGCTCCATTGGAGTAGTTTCAGGTAAGAGCTCTATGGCAGTGCGTAACATGGGGATTTCTCACTTGATAGGGAGGGTGGATTCGATCCCATGGACGAGGTGGAACGATGTAAAACTGGTGGTAGTTTTGATTGCCGTGTGATAAGCTCATAAATCGGAAAACAACATATGATGCCAGTTGGTATTATGTTTGTTGACGGTGCATTGTAGCATGGTTTTGAGGACTTTATTAACAACCTCAACCTATGCATTGGACTGGGGGTAGTATGGGGAGGAAAAATCATGGGTGAAGCTTAACTTTGAGGAGAGTTCTGCAAAGATCTCATTCTCAAAGTGTTTACCATGATCAGAAACTAATTGTTGTGGGACTCCAAACCGGGTAATGACATGGTTGAAGAAAAAACATGTTGTTGTGTCAAGAGTGTTGTTAAATGTGGGCATGCATTTGGCCCATTTGGTAAAATAATCTATTGCCACCATGATGTACTTGTGTCCATTACTAGATGGTGGATTGCAAATCATGAAATCTATGCCCCATTTACAAAAGGGTTCAGCTGTGATGACTGGGTGTAGAAGAGTTGGTGGAGCTCTTTCTTTGTTTGCATAAAGCTAACATTTATCACATCGCTTGACAACGTGGATGCAATCATGAAACAAAGTGGGCCAGAAGTATCCTGCTTGAATGATTTTTTGGATGGTGGACATACCCGAGAGGTGGCCACTGCAAGCACCAATGTGGAAATCATTCAATACTTTGTTAGCTTTGTCAATGGTAAGACATCGCCGAAGGATGGTGTCGACCCCATGTCGGTAAAGAATGTCTTTGATGAGGAGGTATCGGGGAGCCAGATGGCGAATGTGTCGACGATCATCTAGAGAGAGGTGAAACCCAAATTTTTTTTTACGAAGGTAGATGAGGAGGTCATTGTACTAGGGATCATCTGAGGGGATGAAGAAGAGGTGTTCATTGAGGAAATATTCATTGATGGGGGAAGCTTTGGCATATGAGGGAAATGTTGTAATGAGTTCATCTAGTACAAGAGATTTCTTTATTTTGGGAGTAGAGGACTCTAGATTGTATTCCTGAAGGATAATGATCCATCAGGAAAAAAAATTGTTGATCTGCCGCCGGTTGAGCAAGTATTATATGGGGTTGGAATTGTCTATGACCTTGGTAGTGAGAAGCAGAGTGTAATTCCATAGTTTTTGGACTATGAGGAAAACTGTTAATGCAAGATTTTCATCATGATTATATTTCAAGGGTGGTCCTGAAAGGCTTTTACTAATGTAGTAAATCACATATTCACGCCCATCATCACCTAATTGAATGAGGAATCCTACTACTGAAACAATCGAGGCTGATAAGTAGAGGATGTAATTACGATCATAGTTTAGGGGACTAATAAACGTGGCATTGGACATGGCGGATTTTAAATCATCAAAATATGCTTGAGCATGCTCGTTCCATCGAAATGGGATATCATGGTGCAGTAAGCAGATAAAACCATGTGTGTGAGTGGTGTAGTCTTGGAAAAACTGACGTAGAAAGTTGGATTTTCCCTGTAGGCTCTGCAGTTCGCATAAAGTCCTAGGTGGTGGAATTTCTGTGATAGCATGGACCTTAAGGGTGTCCATAGTGATGCCGTGTTGGGAGACAATGAACCTGAGGAGGCACCCGACAGTGACATAGAAGACACACTTGAGGTGGTTCAAGCAGATATTGTATTGGCGACATCGTTGAAAAATGATGCGTAAGTCATCTAAATGTTGGGTTCTCTTTTTGGATCAAAAAGTGAGGTTGTCCAAATAAGCGAGAATGATGCAAGCAAGATCATGAAAAATGTATGTATGGCCTGTTGGAATGTAGCACTGACATTTTTTATCCCAAAGGCCATGACATGATAAGAAAAGGTACCCGAAGGAGTTGTGAAAGCGGTTTTGTATTGATTTGCTGGGTGGATTTGAATTTGGTTGTAGACAGAGAACCCATCCATAAAGGAAAGTGCCTCGTGGTCGAAAAAATCATTGATTATTTGGTCGATGAAAGGGGTTGGGAAATTGTCTTTGGGACAAGCATGGTTGAGGTCACTAAAGTTTGTGAAGACACAAATAGGTCCCTATTTGTTGTTAACGGGGACGGGGTTGGAGACCCAAGAAGTGTACTCAATGGGGTAAATGAACCTGGAAATGCATAATTTGTCCATTTCGGCTTTGATAGCCGCAACTTTGGATGGGTGGAGGGGGCATTGATTTTGAAGAACTGGGATGATATCCGACCATGTGTTGATTCGATGTTCGACTATAGAAGGATCGAGGCCAGGCATCTCCATATATGACCAAGAAACAATATCTCGATATTCCTGAAAGAGAGCTTTGTAAGCAATGATTTCTTCAGGGGAGCATGTGGTGCCAATGATGATCTCTTCTATGATGCATGGTTTAATGGAAATGCCAATTTTGACTATGGGGGAGATTTTGGCCATGTTTCCTTCTTCAAAAGCATCGAGGGTAGGAATAGGGTTCTTGAACCAGTCAACATGCCCCAGAGGAATAAAATCCTTGGTTTTGATCGTGCACATGGAGGCTTGATCAAGAGGGTGAAATAACTCTTGTGAGAGGAAAAGTGCTCGATGATGGAGCACATTGGAAATATGGGGTAGTCAGTTCCTCCAATATATATTTGTCATAGTGGAACCTATGAGAATACAGAGGATCCTGGTAGATGGTAGGGGGAACTGTCAATGGAGAAGTGTCATTGGCCTCAGTGGATGAGGACATAGAAGGGATATTGTGTGCAAGGTGTGATGGCTCGCTAGACATAAAAAAAATGTCAAGACACTGTGGATGATATCTCATTCACTTGGGGATTGATGAAGAAATATATCAAATTTCAGTAATGTGAGCGTCAGTGGGGAGTGCCTGACAGGGCTCAGGCCGAGATGTCTGGCATATTGCGGCTAATGTTTGGTGGAATTGAGGTAGTGCTGGGAAGTGATGAGTGTAATGGCCATATTCTAAGGATATGGTAGAAGAGAAATTGGTTTGTAACCCTTTCTTGCATGTGGCTGTAGACTCCTTAGTAGCGGTGGATGTACTTGGGGGAGTGGCAAGCAATGGGGTTGCTTTAGGGAGATGGATAAGATTGCATAATTTGTGAAGAGTAGTACATCTGTTAGTGGGGTGTCCTTCTCTTTCACATAGGGTGCAAGGAGGTTGAGCTCAGGGAGGGAGTGGAGCTATGGGCTCATTCTTCCTCTTTCTTCCCCCAATAGTGGTGTTGGTGTCGTCAGTTGGGGGTGTGGGTGGTGTGGTAGGGGCCTGTACTGGGATTTGCATCGGTAATCCCTCTGTCTGAGGAGGGAGGGATGGTGTAGGAACCATAGAGGGTCGGTTGAGATACCATACAGGGATGGTGAGAACCATTTTAGGAAGGGTGAGGGTAGCAACGACCTAGAATGATTGGACTCCAGGTGGGGTGTATAAAAATGAGATTTGGGTAATAGCTTGGGGTATTGTCTCCCAAACT